>CM076573.1:973035162-973136024 GCA_034641835.2 Pinus albicaulis
TCGGTATTAACGACACTTGATCCGTGGCTTAACACCCGATTGGTCCATGATCTCTATTTAAAGAGCATGGAGGGTCATTTGTCCGGTAATCGTTTATGAGAGAAACATATGTAACTTTTCTTTTTATATTAATAAATTGCCTGAAGTGGCCGCGTTGGCTCAGGCCGTGGACTGTTTCCCTCTTTGAGGGTTTTAACCATGTGATTATACTGGTGTATTGATTTGTGATCTGTTTGTGAGCAGTGACCTTTGGTTCTTGATCTACGGAACTTACCCTGTAAATTCCTACAGAAAAGTACAAGAGAAGAGGACGAGTTGATTTGAGGACTGTTTAAGGGTTATTTGTCTCTCATTACAGGTTTGAATCTGTAGCAGAGAAGGCCGCATGAAGAGGTGAGTTTTTTAGGGTTGTTTGTGTGTGGTTAAGGTGGTATTTTCCACTTCTGTTAGGCCACATTCCTATGGAGTCTAAACAAAATTGTCTGAGCTCATTTGAGGTTGTTTGGGAGGGTCGTAAGGCCTGTAGCTTGTGCGTAGTACAGAGCACGTATGTACAGGACATTTGGAGAGGGTTAATAGGTCGTGACAAAGGCTGAGATGGCAGCGTATGAGAACAAAGGAAGCCGCATGTTTTTAGGTCACTATTGGAGTGGTTTAGTGCTGTAACATATATTGTGGTTGCCCTAACCAGTGATGAACTACAGCAGTGACACATTAGCCCAAGGTATGTATAGGTGTATTTGAGTTGTTTGGATGCTAGGTGGATGGTCCATGTTTGGATAGTTGTTGCATCTTGTGGGAGCCATGTGTTGAGATTGACTTGGGAGGTTGGAAACCTCAACTAGGAGCAGATCCTACAGTGATTGGATTGTGCATCATTGGACTGGTGGAGGGCAGCGTGTTAATAGCCCAAAGTAGCCCTTGACAAGCAGTCATAACTAAAACTTGATAGATGAAGGTTGGCTGAAGGATTGAGCCTAATGCGCTGTACATTGATGGACTATTGGACTGCTAGATTAGCAAATTGGAGCTCAAGTATTAGCCAGCGTAGATGAGCAGATGATGATCAGCCCGTATTCATTATAGCAGAAGTGACGTGCAGCAGTGATAGGTGGCAGCCCTCACTGGAGTCTCTATGTGTTGTCTCTTGATGGACTAAGGGGCAGCTAGATAGCAGATAGGAAGCGAAGGACCCGCAAAACGAGATACGACATGAGGTTGTGATTGTGCACTAGAGCAGTGAGATTGTCATTGTGTCTTGTATTCGTGTACTTGTGGATAATTGAGGGCCATTATCCTTTGTATAGGAGCCCTGTATTGTTGTAATATATGTTGATTAATATAACAAAGTTGGGTTGAAATTTTTTAAAAGTTGTCTATACTTGTGCATGTGTGATTTCTTGCTAATTACTTTCCCTGTGCAAAGTAGCTTTTGTTGAGATTCTTGGTTTGGTAGTGTCAGAGATTCTAAGATTCTATCCTAGACTCAACATCATGAAAATTCAACAAGAAGTACATCTGATATAATATAATAATAGAAGAACAGAGACCCTTGCCGATCACATCTAGTAACTATGAGATTATAGGCACCAACTTCAAAGCTGCTATTTTGAAGATATGTAGAAAAATTTAAGCCATTAGTAACAAATATCATCTGCTCCTCTGTAAATCAAACACTAGGGACCAAGCTTCTGTGGATGCTCACAACAGGGGAAAACTCATACTAGAAAGAAAATCAAATAAGAAAATACTGCAACTCGGTACTTACAAAAAGAATTACAGGCTATTTGCAGCAATTCCCTTCAGGCTCCGCATCCTGATCTATTGGCAGCCATTCCCTTCAGGTAGCCATTGGAAAGCCGTAAGTCAGTATCTCCTCTTAATCAAAAATTGTTTGTTTTGGATGCCAAAAGGAGGAGCCTCAGAGAATTCTCTATGGGCTGACAGGTTTTAACCTACCGGAGGGTTAAATGCAAGGTTAAGCAAAATTAATGGCTCGCTAATAACAAAGAATATCACCACCATTGCAGAACCCTCTGTCTGGGCAGAAGAGTCGCCACACTGGGTCATTTCTGATATCTATGGTGATGATGGTGATGCAGGCAGAATCTGCCGGCATAAGTTGTGAGACGGTCACCTCGGATCTGACTCAGTGTGTTGGATATTTGACATCCGTGAAGGGGAACCGATACCCCAGTTGCTCCGGAGGAGTGAAGAAGTTGGCAGGTCTGGCCTCCACCACCCATGCAAGAGGACACTGTGCAGGTGAGGACACTCTGCAGGTGCCTGAAGAGCGCCTATTCCCAATTCCACAACGGTAATTCAGATGCCGTCTCTGGTCTCCCAGGCCCCCGCAGTGTTTATATTCCCTTCAAAATTTCTCTCCTGATCAACTGCAACACAACATGTACCTTCCTGTATTACTTATAGATCTGAAATGAATAAATGCAGCAAAAGGTATCACCTCAGAGTTGGCTTAAGGTTGATGGGCCCATGGAGGATTCTTTGTATTCCCGAATCCCGTACCGACGGTGACCTTTCTCACACAAGCAGCTCGCCTGCAGTGTATTGAATTTCCAATTACTCTTCACGACCAATTTGCGCGATGGAATTCCACGACCATCAGCTTCCAGAATCTATGGTCACGATGATTAGATTTCCTCTCCTATTAGGGCAGTATTTATGTGTTTTCGGTCGTTCTTTGTAGCTTTTATTTAGTGTTCTGTGATTCTGCTTTTTCTATGCGACGACCCAATTGAAATTTTCTAGACAGAGTCACACAGCTGTCGCTGGAGACCAAGGAAGCCCGTACCTACTGAACTCCGGAACGAGGAAGCGGATTTTTGCAAAGAAATTGACCTCGAAAACGATCAAACAACAGCTATTTTTAACACTTTTTTTTGCTACGGGCTTATACTGGTTATTTAGCGGCTATAATTGACCTGTAAATGATTCCATTCAAATGAAATTGTTGTGAGACAAGCTGCTATTTCGAGTTGTGTTTATGTTGCAGAGTGGTGTTATGTTCCTTGTTGTTGTCTCTATCGCAGTTAATGTCGTTGCTTTGTTGAGTGTGGATTGAATCTTAAGAAATCGCTGTGTTTGACCTTTTCAATTTTACTTAGTCTAAAAGAGTGGATTTTACTGAAGGCAAAACATTCATTTAATAAAAATTGTTTCAAGGTCGTGATTAGGGAAATACGAATAGGAATTCTCATTTTCTTTTGTGAGAAAGGCAGAAATTGGGAACAACAGGTGTTTTGGAGATAAAAGGACAGAGCAAGATGAAGGGGAATAACTATAGTTATTTCTGTTTCTGGTAAATACAGTTATGTCCAAAGTGGGGATTCTGTGGATGAATTCGATTTTGAGTGTGAATAAAACAAACCTGCAGGGATATATTTGGTTGTGGAATTCTTATACCACAGGAGGGCTTTCTCTACCTGAAATCTGTTTATTATTATCTGAATTCTATATTTCTGTGTTGATTTTATTTTCTTTTATTCGATCCAGCAGTCTATGGAATGCAAGTATTGATGTTGCGTCTTTTTTGGTGATGAAGAGAGGCGGCTTTCTCCCTTACAACTAGGGTTTTCACCCCTGCTGCCAACTTGCTGCAGACAGCTTTTACCATATGGTCCATTTTGACCCTAATTCCAGCCTTGAGGTGTTCCAAACACCTGCAGCCAAGACCTCAAAACATGGAGCTCATCAACCAGAGATTATGTTTTCTGATGAAGTTATTACAAGTGTCAAAGAAAATAACTATTCCATTTCCCAGGAGTAAGGCTCTTCTCTTTGTTCAAAATTTTTTTATTGACAAATTTATGGGCCAGTGGTTGGATCACATTGTTCTAAGGCTTTGGCTAGAAGAAAAGCTATTGCTCATGAAAGGATCCTTAAGCTTCATCCTTCATGGCGACATCTATATTTCTTTCTTGTTTGAATGAAGGAGGACATAAGCTTAATATTTAACTATGATTTCCAAGTTATTTTATTGTTTGGATATAAACATGTTTGAAGAGAGGCTTCTCGAGTTATGTGTTTTTAGAATTAGGGCATTGTGAACATCAAATGACGTTTTTTGTTATGTTTAACATGAGATTAATTGTGTTTACAAATGGCCCTGGTTATTCGATTAATCCCCAGGAATGTTTACATTATATATGTTCCTCAATGGTGGCTCTAGGGGATTAAATGAAATTTTCAATCCTTGTACTTGTCTATTACACAGCTCAAATATTATTCAATCACTTGTATGTTTATGAAATATTAGATCTCTAATGAAGCAAATATGATCAAATTGGTACAATTCCCAAGTTGGGACGAAATTGTTCCATTAAATTCATTAAAAGAGAGTTTCAGCTCTCCAAGCCCATCGATATCACCAATCCAGGTAGGATTGTGTTGAGAGAGATGATTATTATTTCAAATCCAATGTTCTGAGAAAACTTGAACCACATAGGAATGATGTTTCCATTCAATTTGTTGTTCAAGAGATTGACATTAGTCAGGTTTTTCAAATTAATCAGGTCTCTAGGAAGAAGTCCTTCAAGGGAATTATTATATAGAACAAGCATCCACAAACCTTTAAGCATTCCAAAAGTTGGCAATATCGTTCGAGACAGCTTATTTTCTACCAAATCTATTACTTGAAGCATTTTACAGTGTCCCAAGCTTGGAGGAATTTCCCCATCAAAGTCATTTTGCCTTAAATCTAGAAAAGTAATATTTTTAAGTCTTTCAACAATGATTAGCATACTACTTGTAAAATGGTTTCCAAAGAAATTTATATAAGTTAGACTAGAACAATCACCCAATTCTATAGGGATGTTACCAGATAGCCGATTTTCATAGAGAAAAAGCAAGTTTAGGTCTTTCAATTTTCCAAGTTTAGGGTGAATCACACCACTTAGTAGATTGTGATACATAGAAAGAGTTTGGAGGATGCTCAGGTTCCCTCGTTAAGGAGGGAGGGGTCCTGTTAAACTGTTATTATGCAAGTAAAGATAAAAAAAACTCCTCAAACTATCTAAATTGGTAGGAATTGGATTGTGCAAGGCATTATTGGAATGATCTAATTGTTCTAGGTTCGAAAAATGCATTAAAGCTTGAGGAATGATACCTGAAATATTGTTTCTAGCCAAAAAAAAGTGTAGCAGAGTTTTGCTTTTAGCACATAGAGTATTTGGAATAAGACCCACTAGAGAATTTTCAGACAAAGCCAAGAATTGAATGTTTTCAATTCTACCAAATGTCTCAGGAATGGTTCCTGAAATGTTATTTTCTGACAAATCCAGTGTCTGCAACTACCAAACTCACTCAATTCTTTAGGAATTCACCATCCAAATTATTTCCTAGTAGATTCAAGTAGATCATGTTTTAAAGCCTCCGAAGCTTTGGAGGGATATGTCCGGAGAGGTTCTTGTTGGGTAAGTTCAAAATCTGCAACATTCTCAATTTGCCTAATGCTGAGGGGATTGCACCTTGGAGATCATTTATGGCCACAACAAAATGCTCAAGTTTTTTTGCAAATTCATAACTCAACAGGTATTGAGCTACTGAAAATTGTCTTCTATATTCTGAAAATTTCAACTGTAAAAGTGGGCCAAAATTTTTGGGTATAGATCCACTTAGAGAAGCATTTTACAGTGTCCCAAGCTTGGAGGAATTTCCCCATCTAAGTCATTTTTCCTTAAATCCAGAAAAGTAATATTTTTAAGCCTTCAAACAGTGATTAGCATACTACTTGTAAAATGGTTTCCAAAGAATTTATGTAAGTTAGACTAAAACAGTCACCTAATTATATAGGAATGTTACCAGATAACCGATCTTCATAGAGAAAAAGCAAGTTCAGGTCTTTCAATTTTCCAAGTTTAGGGGGAATCACACCACTTAGTAGATTGTGATACAGAGAAAGAGTTTCAAGGATGCTCAGGTTCCCTAGTTCAAGAGGGAGGGGTTATGTTAAACTGTTATTATGCAAAAGATCATAAAAACTTCTCAAAGTATCTAAATTGGTAGGAATTGGACTGTGCAATGCATTATTGGAAAGATTTAATTGTTATATGTTCGAAAAATGCATTAAAGCTTGAGGAATGATACCTGAAATATTATTTCCAACCAAAAAAAGGTGTAGCATAGTTTTGCTTTTAGCACACAGAGTATTTGGAATAAGACCCACTAGAGAATTTTCAGACAAAGCCAAGAATTGATTGTTTTCAAGTCTATCAAATATCTCATGAATGGTTCCTGAAATGTTATTTTCCGACAAGTCTAGTGTCTACAACTGCCAAACTCGCTCAATTCTTTAGGAATTCGCCATCCAAATTATTTCCTAGTAGATTCAAGTAGATCATGCTACAAATACCCAAGACTGACTACTACAAAGACCATATTAGCAGGGTAAAACAAAAAGACACGGTCAATTACATTATCATGGGATATCACATTATCACGGAAAGCATGGCCACTGGGTTTGAACTTGGATCATCATCATGGCCTTAATATATTTTGCAATGCTTCATTGTTTTCCTAGTCAATGGGGAGTGTTCCTTAAAACAACTTTAGTTTTGTAAATGTTTTAGGTCTATTTTTTCTAAATATTTACCTTCAATGCAAATAATCCCATTGCAACCATGCAAAAACCCTCAATATCATATACATATTTTGTCATTGCCAAACCTCTTGTATTAGTCCAGAAATCATTAAGTTATATAACAAGGGATCTGGTGGAACTAGTGTCTACTCGCATGTATGCTTTTTCAAGGATGTTGGGAAGTTCCTAAAACTTAAATCTAGGATTATGAGCAATGTGTTGGTCATGTTTTCTCAAATGGGTAGTCCACCTGGGAAGAATGGGTTTCATAATCCCACCCATATATTGGTCTATGAGAGTGCAATAGGTGACATCATAGGATGAAGCAGACCACCATTGTCACTAAACCAAGCACCCATTGAAATTCATGAACTTTGTAACACTCTTGTATCTTTACACTTCAGAATTTTACCCCGTTTATTCTCTAATGTGTACTATCTATATTATAAAACAAGAAGAAATTTTGCCAGATTTCACAAGCTTCATGGTTGGACCGAGGATCCTCAGGATGCTCTTTTACTCGGATTTGATAACTAATTTTGAAGCAGTAGGATCACGTTCAGACTAGGCAATTTGGCTTGTAAACTTTATTATAGTTTCTTATGATATTCACTAGGGAGACTCGGGGTTCAGATTAAATAGAGCACTTTTTGTTCAAGTAAAATCCTGACCTGGCACTAAAGAACTACCATCCTTACTTCCAAAAATTCTTAACATAGAGCTCTTGAAGCATCAGTGTGCCCAAATATGGGTAGTTATAAAATACCTACAATTTGCATTTCTGTTTCACAATAAAGCTAATCTGTAAATTTTAAGACCCAAAAATTGTAAGGAATGAAAGATATTAGCCCTAAACCGAGTTATAAATTACTACTTTTCAGCAAACCAAGGAGGAGCCAATAACTGAACATAGGTTTGAACCCCTTAGTCATCTATTAGATTTTGAAGCATCTCACAACATATATTAATTAATTAAGTTTAATCTAGATTCCAAGTCTTTAGGTTTGCATCGATTCTTACAATGTTACTTCGTTATATTGTGGTGAAAGTGTTAAGGCAAGAAGAGGAAACCCTGCGAGCAAAATTTTTATAAATTTCCATATTTTTTGTCATGCTGCATAGAAACTCCTCAGTTGATGTTAACTGCCAACAGTCATAGAGATGCTCCCACTGAAGTAATGCATCGATAATTGTTGTATCCTATCCACTGTAAAATCTAATTCAATTGTAGGTTAAGGAATTATAGCTTTGACAGGTTCTTAAATTTTTTATTTAGAACTTTTCATTAAAGACATCATTAGGAGACAATATGGGAAAATTATAAAAACGTTATTTTGAGTTGTGTATTCTGGCCATTGTAGCAATATTCATGAAAAAATTCATTATTGCATTGGACTATTATTACTTGAGTTATATTGTGAGCTTCCTCGGTCACAATGTTGATTCGATCCTTTCTTCCTTGTTAAACTTGTATGTGTCTCATTTGAAGTTTTATGAGGTTTTATTAGGTCAAATCAAAATTTTGCATTTTCTTTTACTTTTAAACGTCCGATGTATTACTCCATTGAAACATGTCCGGGAAAAGTTATTTTCTCTAACTATCTTTAACCAATTTCGTTACATATATTTTCTCTTTGTTTCCTATCAATACTGTAATCAAATGTATTTAATGTCTACAACCAACCATATAATACCAAGGCTGTTAGTTTTGAATTATGATAAAATTGCAGAACTATCAAATAACAATCCACTTGTTCACAATTCTTCTTGCCTTGGCGCTTTTTAGCACCTTGGATTGCTCTACATACATAGAACATCATTCCAATACATGAATTCATAAATACATATTTTCAAGTATGTTGATTGAGCTTAGAACCATACTAAGGAGTTGAAGGACAAAATGTTTTTTTCCCTCTCAAAGCCATAAGCATTTCTATATCCACCATGAAGTATTTGTTATCATTTCCTTTTCCCATTGGGATAATTTCCCAGTGTATTTTGTTGTTCCATGTTCCAAATATAATCTGTCAATAAATTCTTCACTTTTTTTTAAACATTTTTGTTATACTCCGCAATGTATTCAAATTTTTTCCCCAAAAAATGTCTAGAATGGCTCCTCTTTTGTACAACTACCCAATCATCAATTATCTCCATTTCATTATTGATGCCATATAATGGATTGATGTCACAAACACATGTTCTTAGTTAAATCACACTTTTTAACTTGTACATTATATGTCCTCCTCTCTTGAATTAATCTCATTCTTTGATTATGGCCATTGCCATTTTTGGCACAACCAGTTCATCATTCTTTTGGGCATTGCCATGTTTGGCACAATCATTTCATCATTCTTTATCAATTGTGAACATTCCAATGTAATTTTTATATAGAGAAGAACAAGCTTCCTCAACAAATCTGAGCAAAGGAGAAAATGAGATGCCACCAAAAGTCATTGTAATGAGAACCCCTGCCTTATGTGGAGCAGATCTTGGTTTAACGTTTAAAGAAAAAGACTTCATTGTTGGTGACATATTTAACCCTATGTTCTATCTAAGGCTAAGTAGCTATTGGTTGATAATCTAAAGATGATGCACCTCAACTTGAGAGCAGGTTATTTGAAGAAGGTACTACTGAACCTACTTAGCGTAAGTTATGGCCCAATGCATTTTATATGGACAACATTCTAATCACCAGCCACCATGATATCAATGACTAGATTACTATTGGATGGTATCCTGATTACTATTCTGGACTCTGCATATACCTCTCTCCAAAATAAATCTGCCAGTGACAAACCCAAATTCCAAATTGACTAGGAAGGCATGCCTTCATTATGATTCCTATGTTTAATCTTGAAGGTATGTTTTACAATAAATATTTGATACTTAGGTCAAATTTGCATGGACGTTTAATACTATGTACCACCTCTAAAGTTTGAGCCTACATAGTGTTCCTACCTCAAAAAAATGACAATATTCAAAGAAAAGTTTTAGCCTTTGTTTTTTTAACCTATGTCTTGTTCACATTCATAGTCACAAAATTTTGTTTCTCATTAGTTTATATTTGTACCCTCTTCTAGAGCTAGCTTCAGATTACCTAGCTATATCGGCTACAAAATCATACAATTACTTTATGTCACTTTTTCTCTTCCTTTGATACTAACAACATCAGTGGTTTCACTGTCTCTCCTTGTGGAGAATATTTCACTTGTAGTCGTTATATATGTGATGCAAGTTATCTTACACAACACAACTTCAATTACTTTTGCTTTCATATTTCCCATGACCTAAACGGAATTCCTTTGAAGTAATACCTAAAATTTTAAATGTTGATGGAGGAAGACCTGAGATGTGGCCCTTTTCTTGTGGCATAGTTGGTGGTTTTGCATTAGGACCAGTCTTAGAAGGTGTTTTAGGGGAAAGTTTTCCCAAAAAATGGTATTTGTGGAATTGGATAAGGAAAGGGAAGTTTTGGTGGTTTTTTGGCGATGCCTCCAATTGGAAATCTAAGTGCCAGTCTTAGAAGGTGTTTTAGGGGAAAGTTTTCCCAAAAAATGGTATTTGTGGAATTGGATAAGGAAAGGGAAGTTTTGGTGGTTTTTTGGCGATGCCTCCAATTGGAAATCTAAGTGCCGACCACGATCGACTCAATTAGATAGGGATTAAAGAAGTGCTCTTGTAGAAGAGGAGAAGAGGATAGTTACACAACATATTGAGCAAATCATGATATAAATTATATTTGCAATTGTAATTCATGCTTTTCTTACATATTATTTTATGCTTTAATATCTCTTCTAATGCATTAAAATGAATTACATGTATTACCATTAAAAAAACAAGGTTGTACTTTGCTAATATCATGGAGCCAATCTTGACTGAGAATGCCATCCCTCTATTGCTAAATGGTTTCACTGAGATTCAAGCTTTACTCCAAATAATCGACATCGGCTTTGTTACCTCATCAAAAACTACATCCTCACACTTCCACATCACTCTCTCTGATGGGACGCATCAGCACAAGACTCTGCTACCATTTGTGTATAGCACACAAGTTGCATCTGAAGACATCCAGATCGGCTCAGTCATTTTTCTTAAAAAAGTAGCTTGCACAGTGCTTCAAAACTCTTCATAAGATTAAATTCTGAATTCAACTTCTTCCGTTTTTTTGTCTTTATACTCTTCCTGCATAACAAAGGATTCTACATTAACTTTTTTTTTTTGTCTGTTCATTTACAGCAGTTCCATTCGAGTTGTTGAACTTGAGGTTGTGCGACGTAAAGCAACTTTTCTTAAGGACTCATAAACATTATTACACGCAAAGGCAGACAAATCCCAATCAATCTCTTCATCGACACAAGGGATTTGTCCCTCTATAGTAACTATGAAGAATACGACTACAACTACAACTGTATCATTCAAGGCACTCAACCCCTACCGAAAGTATTGGTCAATCCAAGGTAGAGCATTGGCAAAGACAACAACACCTAGCTCTGAAATAGTCTTCGGCGTTGACCTTATTGATCGTGATAGAGATGAGATCCACCTTTCTGCATTTGCTGAATTGGCTGAATCCCTTTATAATCTAATCCAAGTTGGGCAACTATATATTTTTTCGAATGGAAAATTTAAACAAACAAACCCAAATTGCAACCACCTAAACAAAAAATGGGAGATTTACTTATTTGTTGCATCCACTATCAAACCATGTTTGGAAGATGATTCAACCTTCCCTTATCAATGCTTTCATTTCAAAACAATTGCTGAAATCAAGTCCGCAAGCCCAAATACCATTGTAGATGTTATTGGTGTTGTTAGCTCCACCTCACCTGCTTCAACAATTCGAAGAAGAGATGGAACCGAAACACTAATAAAAACACTCACATTAAAGGACAAGTCAGGTTTTAGCATTGATATAACAATATGGGGAGATCATTATGACTCTGTAGGAAAGAACCTTGCTGAATTATGCTCTTCTGACAACCCGCCAATCCTAGGTATCAATGGAGGTCATGTAACTAAATTTAATGGAATCACCATAGGGACAGTCTCCACTACCACTCTTGTCATAAATCCTAACATTGAAGAAACTCAAAAACTCCAAACTTGGTTCTGTGAAACATGCTACAACTCTTCATCTCCATCTTTGAATAGAAACTACAATGTTGCTTCCAAACGAGCTTTATCACAGAAGACGATTCAAGAAATTACTTGCATGGAAGCCTCTGAGAAAGCAATATGGGTTTCAGTTCGTGGCACCGTGACTTCTCTACACATGGACGACTTATATTTTCTTGCATTTCCATTAGATTTAAATGGAAAGCAAGGCATGAAAAAAGTAGTGCACCATTCTAAGAATATTTGGCATTGTACAAAATGTAATGGTGAGTTCCGAGAATGTGACTATCATTACAAACTTAAATTTGAGTTACATGACCACGCCGGGCACCTTCAAAATCTCACAGCTTTCAATGACACGGGAAATGAGCTCATGGGCATCACAACAAAAGTTTTTTCCTTCTCTCTATCGAACCAGCTGATCTCCAATAAATTTGTGGATGTATATCAGGTTGCCACTTACTTTTGACACTTTCCATCAAAATAGAGTACTACAATGGTGTAGAGCATTTGCAAACAACACTGATAAACTAAGAAAAAGTTCAATATGAATCTGCATGCAAGGAGGTCCTTAAAGACATTGAAGCATTGACTCTTGCACAACAATTTGTTATTCGCCGCCTTTGAGCTCCCTTCTTAGTTGTATGGAATGCTACTTTTCTGTACATTAAATAACATCTCTGTATAGATCATTGTTCCATACCATTGTAAAATACAACCACGTTGTTGTGCTAGACACTTTCTTTTACAAGACTCTTTTTCAATAATTACAAATATGTATATTTACCCCTTTATAATTTACATAATATACATACTGATGTTTGATGCTACAATAGCGTGTTTTTTTGTCAATACTCTTGTTCAACATGTTTGCCAAAGTCAATTGAAACTTACTCGACCATGTATATGTCTATAAACCGAATGTTTATCCATTTCCCTTATCTTTCTATCGTTTTATTATATTCAATACAAAGTTGAAATTCTAAAAAAATGTAAGACATTTCCTATGTATTCATAACTCAATTTTGATTCACTCTAAATTGCTCATGTCTCCCGACTGATAGAAAATTATTTGTACTTTCTTAGATATGTCATCCAACGATCAAAATGCAGATAAAAAAGCACGGATGCGCCTTCTTTATGCTCAAAATAAAATACAATAAATGCATGCCGATGACCTCTTTATAAAAACCGCAAAAAACCTACTACTTCTGCTACACCCCTTCCCTTCTCAAGTCCTCTCCCAAATATGCATATCATTTAACCCCACCTTCATCAAAACCAATATAACCCCCCCCCCCCCTGATGAAGAAAATCGTCGCTTTCGACAAAGGATAGATAAAATTTCTACAATGCATGTTTTCACACTATGCAAAGAATCATACCTAGGTATGAAAACAAAGCTTTCACATGGTAACCTTTGTTGCTTTCATTGCGCATCATCTAAATCTACAAATAGCTTCACTCATCTAAACAACATGGACCCTGGTGAACAGCCATATGTCCTTCAAAATTTAACACAAGTTGAGTAAATTCTCATCACAAGTGTAAATCCCATTCTACAAGTAACCCACGCCCATGGTGGTCAGTATAAATATAGCGGTCATACAATCAACTTCCTTCAAGACATCACTACTATTTCCAAATACCTACCTCGAATGGTTTCTGAATTGGACATCCTAATTGTGAAAAGGCGCAATCCTTCTGAAACAACTTATGAATTCTTCATGTGCAAATCACGTGTACTTGCAGCAGTTGAATACAAACTCACTAATGATCCCTACTACAAAGATGTAGAGCTCAACCCATCTGCAATTTCTGCTCTACCAGATCAACCTACAGATATTTCTTCTCTTCTTCATAATGTAACCACATCCTCTTTATACCCCATTAAATGATAGTTGATTCTACTTATGATCTTGATGCCATGCTAACTCCATTAGATATCCAACCTTCTTCATTTGTTCCAATTCTCCCAAACTAGTGTAGTGAACTTGATCACATTTGTGCTTATTTGCACTCCACCCATCCAAACTCAATAAATTCAATCGAATGGCCTACAATATCTCTATCACCTATGAATGAATACACCACTGGGGGCCTCTTTTCTATGGAATTCCCCCCACTCTTCCCTACAGGAATTGCCATGATCACACAACCAAGAATTACAAAAGTTGAAATGCACGAATATGCTTTGCACCTGTTACACTACCATGATAATCGATTTGGCCAACATCCAAGATTTTGTTACTACCTATATAACATCCTAATACGCCACCGTAGCCAATCAACTTCTAATGTTTTTGTTAGGAAATATATTGAGAACAACTTGCCAACAACTGTTTTAGATTTGTGACAATGTCTTCATGAGTTCCCAAATTCAAGAATTCCCGAATAGGTCATGCACTTTGGCTCAACCCTACGAGGTACACGCTCTTTCTGGAACAAGTGTCGTAATGAGCTAATTGACATGATCGTACAAATTGGAAGCCCAACATTTTTCTTCACTTTCAGTGCAGCTAATACCAAATGGCATGACTTGCACAAGATTATGCCTACTAATGTTCCCTCAAATTTGAGCAATCATTACAAGTGGAGAATTCAAAATTTAATTAAAAACCCACATTTAACATCCCAATATATGCATTGCACATTTACAATTTTTCTCGAAGAAGTCCTACAAAAAGGCCTCCATGCAGTTGATTATTGGTGCAGATAATTTTTATTACCATTCCTCTTTACACCTACTATTACATTACAACCACATCTAAACCAATATTGACTTTCAATATTGCATTTAGGTACGAATGGCAGCATAGAGGATCTGCAGACATACATGGCTTTCTTTGGTTGCAAGATGCACCAAATGTGGACACCCTCGACTGGAACAGTGAAACAAAAGTTTTCAATGCTCAAAAATATTTTGACCATTATGTGATTGATTGGAACCCGCGACAACCCCAACATCATGATTTTGCACTTCATCAATCAGCAGAGCACAACCCATGTCTTCCCGACACAACATCAATCTTCACGTCAACCCAAAGTGAATACTATGAAGAGCTTGTCAACTATGTCCAATGACATACAAAGTGTCATGAATCTTCTTGCCTTTGCAAAAAAAACAATGTTCTCGGTCGTTGTTAAGGAATACCATGGGAGTTAAACCCCACATCTTCATTCTTCATAGACAACAAAGGTCAGAAAACCTACACCCCCGCTCACAAAGATGACAGATTTAACATCCATAATGTCGATTTACTTTCTATCTAGAGAGCAAATGTTGATTGCCAACTAGTTCTATCACGCCATGTCGTGTTAAGCTACATCTCAAAATATGTAGCCAAAGAAGAAACAAAATCAGAAAGCTACCGCCAAATGTTATCATGCCTCTTGAACAACGTTGCTCCAGAAGCACCTACTGTTACTGTTGTCTGGAAACTCCTTACATAAACCATAATAGATAGAGACATTGGGGCATAAGAAATATGTCATATGTTACAGAAATTACCACTCTCACTCTGCAGTCGCACATTTGTTTCTCTGATGTTAATAGAATGGTTTTCAGACATTTTTTACATGCTTCTGAAAACCCCCTCTCAACACCACCCTTTATTCTTGCATACATGAATAGACATGCTTCATTATAATCGTTGCCCCTCCTTGAAGCTGCACACTCTTGGTCATTTTCTCCTCGTCGAAAACAAAACCAATGGAAACACATATTCCCTCTAATGATTGTCCATATCTTGCCACGGTACACCACAATCCCTTCCCATAATGATCCTTCTTATGCCACTTTTTGCTAGGATGAATTAATATTGTATTTCCCTTTCCGCACCCTCCCCAATGACATAGGATCCACCAATGAGGAAATAATTGCACGCTGGGAACAAAATAAAGGGACATATACATCATAACATTTTCATCACGAAATTGAAAACCCACAAATGCCACAATCTGAAGATCAATCTACTCCTGTGTCTACCCCTCCTGGCCTCCCCCTTGACCCCAAACAAATGAATGAATGGGAAATCCTCTCTCATCTTCACCCAGGCTACAACATTGAAATTGATAGCCTTGAAATCATTGGCCATTGTGACTTTTATGTTAATCATAATTGGTCACATACTTCTCCCCCTCTCCACTTGCAAGAAACTGCCATAAATTTCATTGAATTAAACTGCTCAAATAGTCAAAACCAACATCATCCTTTTTCAACCCTTCCCGAAAATCACATATTATCTCTCATCCAACAAAAAGTTTTTACACTTGTTATTTCTCACTTCAAAAACCCTTCACCAAAACCCCCATTCTGAATCATCATACAAGGTACAGTTGGGACAAGAAAATCTTCTTTGATTAAATGTTTGCGACATGCATTCATGGAAGACTCCCCAACAAGCACAAGCCCATTGTTGTTACTTGCACCGACCGATGTTGCAACTTTCAACATAAATGCCCTTACAATCCACTCTGACCTTCACATCCATATCCAAACATTGCATCCTCTTGAAGGACAGTCGTTCCTACACTTGCAAGAGCAGCTCGCCATTTAGAGTACATCCTCATTGATGAAATGAGCTTCTTCGGGCCAAAAATGCTTTCCTGCATTGACGATCCCCTACGAGATGCATTTACCCTTCATCGAAATAAACCATTTGGCAATCGCTCCATTATCCTTGTCGGGGATTTAGGCCAGCTGCCACCTGTGAAATACATTCCTCTGTATGCTGGCACATCACATGGCACTACACTTTGGTGCAATTTTGATACATTCGTAATACTTACAACTATTTTTCGCCAACAAGGTGCTGACCCTTCCAGGTTGCTTTCTATCGGATTCTCACAAATCTCATAAATGGAACACCTACACTTGAAGATTGGAACCTCCTAATGTCAAGGACAGATTCCTCTATTACACATGAAGAGCAACAAACATTTGAAGACTCCATGCACCTATACGCAACAAACAGCACATTTGTCTTGCATAATAAAACAATGCTAAAAAAATTGAACATGCCAGTAGCACTTTGCTCTGCAGAGAAACAAAGGCAACAAAATTTTACTACACTGAAGGAGAACAAATAGACGCAAATGTTCTCTTATGCAATGAATAAAAAGTCATGCTCACCAGCAATTTGTGGGTACATTCATACCTTGTAAATGGCGCACTTGGAAAAGTCATTTCAATATTTTATGCACCTGACTCAAATCCCCCAGAATTTCCATCCTTCATGGTAGTCGACTTCAAAAAATACAAAGGAACACCATGGGACATTTCACACCCAACATATGTACCCATTTCCCCTATCGCAAGAAGTGCATGCTGACAAATGCCACTTCGAATGGCATGGGCTTTAACAATACACAAGTCACAAGGAATGACATTAGAGAAAGCAACAATCGACATTCGCCCCAAAGAATGTCAAGGTTTAACATTCACCACCATTTCAAGAGTAAGGTCTTTGTTGGACCTTCGAATCAATCTAGCATTTCCATTCTCGCACATATCACGGATGGAAGAGAATCCATATCTACAACGCATAAAGCAAGAAGAATCATTGCTCGCATAAAAATCTATGTAGAAGAGTACACTCTAACCAACAATACACTCTTCCTTTCATCTTTACCAATGGTAAACATCACTTAAGGCTTATCAAATTCCAGACAAAATTACTTGCTTTTACATTTGATCTCATACTGTTTTTACTCTTTTTTTTTTTTAAAGTTCATGTTTACTTTAAGTATTTTTTCACGCTATAATTATTACGCTTTCATCAACCACTTCCACTAACAATTACTATTTCCTTTTTTTCATGGCCAACATATATGGATGCACACTACTTAAACATGCTTTATGAATGCTGCCGAGAAATTCAACAACAGGAACTTACCTTACAAGATATACAAACGAGGTTCATGCCGCCACAAACATTGTCTCTGTATCGTTTGCATACAACTATTGCCTTGCTACAGAAGATATAGAAAATACTAAGAAAAACATTCCACATACATGAAAGAGATGCACATCGGAAAATGTGTGTTGAATTGGTGCTGCCGATGTCGTGCCTCGTCATGTATATATGATTAGATATTCACTATTATTTAGATTTACATAACATCACAAAATTTTATTGTACACGTGTATATTTATTTACCTTCAAGTGCATTGATGTTTCGTTGAACTACTAAGAAATTATGTATATCTCTCTATATATAAGTCATGTTCTGTTGAACTACTATGCCATTCAATATAATTTCAAATAAAGCTATGATATGGATGTTTGTTGACTACATTAACAATTTTTTAATATAAAATATCTATATTTATATTAATATTTGAAACATAATTTGATTTGAAATCAACCAACACCAGCTTTGCCATTAATATCATGCTGAAAATTGAAGTTTATTTCTAAATGTTAATTTCAAATATCATTGCATAATCACTATTGAACTCATTTTCATGTTTCTAAATGAATTATTTAATTAAGTTGCTAGGCCTCTCTCTTGAATCAATTTACCTCATAATTTTCTCAACCTTTTTCTTTTGCAAGTGACATGTGTACACTACCACCTTTATGCCTCATATCTATCCCACTTTAGCTACCTGGTATGGAATCGCTTATATTGTGTACCACCCTTAAAAAATGGGCGAGGTCTCCTCCTTTGTTTCCACATTTTCATGTTTTAAGAGAAGTTGTTACTTGTTGTCGAAATTTCCATTTACTGTTGGAATTTCATGTCCAAAATATCAAGAAAGTGCAGGCGTAGAGCTTCGAGAATTGGGCCACCTTGTTTAGCATTTCATTTGAAGGCTTTGGAAGAGTCACCAGTCTCAGTCTATCGCTGAAATTCAACGGTAAAATATTTAAGTATAAGCCGAGGATTTATCAACGATTGTATTTGATGTCATTACTTCTTAATTATATTTTGACGATCAAAATCCTTACTCTTATTGTTAACTCTGTTTAAAATTTTTACAGCGTCTCTCCCATGCATTTCAATCTGACTGATACAAATTTTATTTCTAGGGTCAAGTGGTTTGCTGATGGAGAAAACTCGCTCTACCAAAATCTTATTTCAATAGGGTTTCTACCTCATACATAGGGATATTGTTCTTGGCTTCCAATCATCAACAATGATTGTCTTATGTTTCATCTTCTCCATTGCCTCCCTTAGGTTCGTAGTTGAATCAAAAACAATGGAATACATTTTCAACAATAAGGTAAAGGTCTTACTAATCACTACTCCTTCTTTGTTTAACTCCCTGTTGAAGGCTCGAAAAATCGGGTCTACAACAAGGGGGATAACCACCCGGTCCATACCTTAAAGCAACTCCTTTTCTGTTTGGAATAATGGCTTCGACTGGGGATGATGGGACTAGTTTCCCAATCTATTTATGATGGATGTACTAACGAGATGATGTTTTTGTTTTTTAGGTTTTAATGGGGTGAATGCTTATTTTAAATCTAATCTACCTTTCAAATATCATATGGAATCTATTGTAATAAAAAACATCTAAATCTAAAATGTCCTAGGAATAGCTTTTACTTATGCGATCTAAAATAATTTCTAACAGCAATTGATAATAAAGATCATTCAATTACTACGAGAAAAGAATCCATTAAATATGATTGTTTCGTATAAAAAGTTAGCCGAAACAATTATGAGAAATATATCGCATAAGAGTTATTCATATATTCAGCATAAAAATAAGTTATCACCATACAAAAGTGCAATAATGACAACTAAACATTCAGACTTTCATATATTAATAACTGAAAATAATTTATCACTTGGCACATAAGTAAAAAGTATTAAGAGACAAAAAATCCGTTGATAATAAGTTCTACTCATGAGCTGAAGCGATATAGATTTATCTTCAAATCACTCAACATCCACTAAGAGTACAAAAGTGCATTTCAGTAGCAGATAGCAAACTCATATAAAGAAAAATCTCGTTCCATATATTTCATCAAAACTTCCTCCAGGAGAAGAAAAAGTGCATGTTCTGAAGAAATGTTTTTGATAAAATTCTGGACCACTCTCTAAATGCATGAGAGGGGTTTAAATACTATTCTATGAAATCTAAAAATAAATATTACAAAAATAGATGAGGAGGTTTAAACCACTTGCCTCATTTTAAGCAAAAATAAACTAATATAAAACTAAACTGTATCTATGATAAATTCAACATTTGATCCTTTAGATTGCAAATATCCATCATCGGTTTCAAGAGCATTGGTTGGCTGACTTCAGCTTTTAACTGTCCTGCAAATACGGCATTGGAAAGAGCTGGCACATATTCTCGGTAGAGGTTATGAGGCATCTTAGGGTCATGCATTGGCTATGTGGCTTTACCATGTACCACTAGTATGTGTCCCAATTTAACCTGTTTATCTGTTTAATTATCTTTGCTGTTTGTTTCCATTCTGTTGAAGTTGTTGTGCCTTCGGAAGAAAGATTAGGATATTATCTGCAATCAAATTGGCCATGTACAGATTTTCATTTATGCACTCAATGATACTGTTTGATGCTTCTGTTGCCTCTCCCATTGCCTGTTCTGCTTCTTTAAGCTGGAAATCCCATCTCGCAAATAACATCTCTTTATGTGATTCATCAATTCTGGGCAATTCTGCTTTTTTCGCTTCTTCTGATTTCTGCCAGTCTAAGAAGTCTGAAACTTTCTTAAGAATTGAATCATAATTAATTCGTAAATCTATGACTTGATTTTTAATCTTATCAATTATTTCACAATGGGAATTCCATTGCGAGATCTTCTGGTAGAATAATTCATCCTATTGCAAGAGCTGAGAATTGAGAGTGAGTGCTTCTGTGATAAACTCCCCAATTTTGGGGTCATCCTTATGCAGTTCCATCATAATTTGTAATTGTTCTTCTTTATTGGCTAAACTGCTTTGATGATCTAATTGCATCTGATGGAAGTCTTGCTGGAGTTTTGCTAGTTGTGTTTCTACTTCTTGATTGATGCTGACTTGTTGCAGTTGTTGTTCCAAAAATAAAATTTTGTCCTCTTTATCTCTAAGTTGTAACTAAACCTTTGCTGCTTTATCAATTGCTGCAGAAGCATCTGCTCCTGTGATTTGAGAGAGTCTAGTTAGATTTTCTAATGGGTCTGTAGTGGGATCTTTCCAAAGAACATCTAGACGTTCAACTTCTGGAGCGAGGACAACCTCTAGCTTTCTTTTCTTTCGCTGCCTTCTAATTACAACTTTATGTTGAGGGCTATAAAATACATCTAGAGGAGGAATTTCCTCTATCCTCAGTACAATTTCTGATGTCAGAGAAACATGAATATGCTCTGTTTCCTGAGTATTGATAGTCCCTTCAACTTCCATTCTTGTAGCTGACTTGTTGCAGTTTGTTAGCGGCTCTGTAATTTTTTCTTCAGGGTTGATTACTTTATTAAAATTCTCCCACTCTCGCTCTAAATCCACTGCAATTGGCTTTGTTGGCTTTGTAAAATTAATGGGAGTTTCAGTTTGTTTCGGGGACAAAACCTGCTGGCCAGGCTTTTCTTTAGATTGAGTTGTATCTTTAAATGATCCTTCACTTCTGCTGTGTTCACTCTTGGACTGATCACTGGATTTAGATTTATGTTTTGAATTTCCACTTATGTTAACATTGGGAATAGGTTCCCTTGGAGATTTGATGAACAGTTGGTCCAACAGGACCTTTGATAACCTCTGTTCTCTGTAAATGTCAAACTTTTGGAGTTCTTCTTGGTCAAATCAAATTCGTGCCATATGTAGAACCTCTTTGAAATTGTTCTTCTGCAGAAATACATCGTCAAAGGGATCTTCTTCATTGGAAAACACTTTTATTTTAACACTTGTAGTGAAATTACTTACAACACCAAAGGGATCATATTTCCTTCCCGGGAACTTTGGTAGTTGCAAGCATAACATATTATCAACTTCTTTAAAGGCATGACCTAAGTCAGACAATGCAAAAGCTCCGCATACTACAGGAAATTGGGGCCAGATGACCCTCTTGGACTCTTTCAGTTTCTTGGTCATTCCCCCTACACCACAAGTCTGATAGGCTATTTCCCTGCCCATTAGTTTTTCGGGGACGTAAAAAGGTAGCACATGGGGTGAAGCAATGCTGTCAAACACTCTGATATACGTGAACGATTCTTCCCCAAACCACCTTCCCATAGGGAGAATGTCTACTTCAGCTTCTGGAGAAAACCTTGGGATAGCTTGATTATAGATCATTTTATAAATAGGTAGCATAACTCCATGAAAAATATTAAAGAAATGTGGGATGAAATTGGATTCCCATAATACTTTGTGATAAATCTGAATGGGAAGTGGATTTTGTACTGTCCATTTCCATCCCATAATAGGAAAATCAGAAACAAAACAAATAGCATCCATGATATAAGCGCTCAAAAAGAAAGGAGGGTAAATCCTTAAAGTACAGCTTCTTTTACTTTTATATGCTACAATTGCAGAGGCTAAATTATCCGATAAAATTTGGGTCCTATTCATTATGGTGGCATTAATAGCCACATCTAACAAAGGTAACCATTCTGATGAAAACCTGTCGATGTTTGGTTTCCCAAACAATCTAAATAACATTGCAACGGCAAAATAGTAAGGAGAAGAAAGAGAACTACCAGAATACATACCATTTTTATCTTTCTTCAACCTTTCTTCATTGTTTGACCAGTGCCTTGTGAATTCTTCCAAGTCTTCGTTCTCTTTGGAGAGATTTTCTACAAATTACTTGCTGTAGATAGCCCGGGGTTCTAGCAAATGGTACATATGTCTCAAATTGTTTGGGGTAAACGACCCCATGAATTGCTGACTGGCCGTCTTGAACTCTCTATCAGATATATCCGCTTGATCTATAATCCATTTCACCATATCAGTGTAGGGGAGTATCTTTGGCCTCGCAACAATGCGGTGTAGAAATGAGCATGCAAGCTCAGTTAAGGATGCTTCAAAAGAGCTGTGTTCATCTGCTGTAACTGTAACTTCCATAATTCTCGGGTTCTCGTCCTCTAACAACTTATACATAGCTTCCCTGGTAGATATCCCTATATCTCTACTACATATGGTGTCTATGAATAATGGGGTCATTTCTGACTTCTCAGACGTAGGAGCCTTGCCTTTCTTCACCATTTCTTCGTAGTTTACGCTCTGGGTATTATTCCTGAAAGTTTCAAGCAGAGAACAAAAATGATAGTGAATATAGGAAAAATGAATAGAAAAACAAAAATAAGGTTACGAGAAAGCTTTTAATTCTACATCATATCAAATGATATCAACTTGTGTCAGATGGTCCTTTTACCTTGATCCACATCGTTTTTTAAATAAATGAACACTAATGGACCATTAAGCTAAACTTTAATGCTCATAACTTTGCATCGAACACCGGAAAGTTACTATCCTAGAACTGTGAGCCCTTTGATTTGCAATAAAAGCGATTTTGCGATTTGCTTCACAATATCGCAGAACTTACGATCATTTAAAAGTCATCGTTACGTTGGGCTGTCATGATAGGAGATTTGCGAGAGGCTATGAAGTTGCAAGCTTTGTGATCTCGCATTTTCGCGGATCGCACTTTTTAAGGAGTGATTTCTATAAAGGATGCCCGCTATAACCTTTTTGCGATGCGATAAAAACAGTTTTATTAAAGCTTCCCTTAATGTTCAAGACTTTCTGATACAAATTTTTTCTTAAGTCTAATATTCATGTAGCACTTTTTTTATAAGGAAACTCATAATTTGTGATGTTTTATGCGCTTAGAGTATGGGAAGGTAAATTTGCATGTTTTAGCAAGTTTTATTTTGATATTTTAATTTATTTTGAAAACAAAAGTAAACTTAAATACTAATATTTGAGTTTTTGTGGAAGGGTAACCATTTATTGGTGTTATTGCTAATGCTAAAAAAAAGGGGGTTTTTGATGGTCACAACAATTGGCGATTCACTTGGAAGAACTAGTTATCTCTGATGGTTTTTTGGATTTTCTAAAAACTTCTAAAATAGAAATGGTTTTGAAAATGGAACTTCATTGTAGAAATATAAGGTAAACAATGCTATTTATCAACAACAATATTTTGTTCTAACTATCTTTATTCTGATTATCTTGTACCCAAAATTATTCATTTTACTCATTTCAGTCATTACTTGGTTTGTAAAGATAAAAACAAAAACATCTCCACAGATCAGTTTATGTATACCCATTTGTCGTAGGTAGAGCCTCTGCTGCCAGCAGGCGTCCATAGCCTCAACAGGGTTACCTGTTACCCAGTAATGATCCTGTGTCCCAGTTTGAGAAGGATGCAATTTTCAAAGATAAATCCTCATATACACTTACTGCTTGTTTTATTTTATATTATTTCTTTCTTTTAATTCTTAAAGAACAATGTCTTGGTTTGGTAGCCAAAATTGACAGTGCCATTCACTTGATGTATAACTTAACTGAACAAGCTGGCTTGTGATGAGACCCCTTGTCTTTTGATTGAAACAATCTCAAGCCATTACCCTGTTTTGGTATGCAGTATGGTAATGTCACTTAGTTATAATATTTATGATCATGATAAGTCGGCTCTTGATGAGACCTCTTATTCTTTAAGTTTGAAGTGCATAGTTGGATTACTCTTTGAATCTCACAGTTTCCTAAAGTGGGGAGGAATTCATTAGTTCCTTAAGAATTATTTAGGACGACAATTATAGAGTTTTTAAAAAATAGTTTTTCTGTGGAGAACCTTTGTTTTGTTATTGGTACCTTTTATGACTGATATGAGGAAATTTTTTTCTTGAAAGTTGATTCTAACCAAAACTTGTATAGTTGAAACAAAAGAACAAATAAGGATTTTTAGAATGATAGCACTTGACCCTATGTCTCAAAAATAAAGATTAATTTTCCTAACCATACCCATTTATACAAGTGAAAAAACAAAATTGAAATGAGACACTATTCTTTTCATGGAAACCAAAAGTAATTATTCTCAACTTGTTTTATTTATCAAAGAAAAACTAAAACAAAAATAATAATCTATAGAAAATAGAAGAGATCATCTTCTATGGGAAATATTTTTTAAGGATATGTCCATTAACAGGTAAGGACTCTCTTTTCCCTGCTAAATCTTGTAACATGAAAGTTGATGGACCGATGATTTCGACAATTTGGAATGGTCCCAGCCACATCTGTTGGAATTTAGTGTGCTTGCCTTTAGCTTCATGGGCTTTATCCCATTTTAATACTAAGTCTCCAAGATGAAAATATTTTCTAGATGTCAAGTTTGAATCAAAAGAAGATTTTACTAATTGTTGATGATGCACATGGATAATTTTGGCCTTTTCTCGTTCTTCTTCAAGTTTAAGAATCTGCAATTGTCTTAATTGCAAGGATGAAGAAGGGGTTTCTTCAATGAATTGAACTAAGGCTAAAGAAGGAATAGCTAGATTTGTTGGAAAGACCACTTATTTTCCATAAACTAAATTAAAAGGAAAAGTGCCAATAGAAGTTTTCTTAGTTATTAGATCTGCCCAAAGAGCATACGTTAAAGATTTATGCCAGTTTCTATGATTTTGATCAATAGTCCGTTTAATGATTCTAATAAGGTTTTTGTTCGTTGATTCAGCCAATCCATTTCCTTGCTGATAATAATTAGTAGAATATTTAAGCTTAAAACCTCTTTTGAGTGCAAATTAGGTCATAGTATTTCCTGAGAAATATGATGCATTATCAAACATTAAAGAAGAAGGTAAGCCAAACCTGGTAATTATAAATTGATCTATAAATTAGATGATACTTTCAGAGTTGGCTGTCTTTAGCGGAACTGCTTCTACTCATTTGGTAAAGTAGTCGGTAGCTGTAAGGATATACTTATGCTATTTAGAAGAATGAGGAACAATCTCACCTATTATATCTAATCCCCATTGTTCAAAGGGCTGATCAATTTTGACTGGCTGCAACGGCAATGATGGTTTCTTTTGTCTTCCGGTAGCAGTCTGGCAGATCTGGCATTTCCTTACATAGTTATGTGCATCCTTAAATAACGTTGGCCAGTAGTAACCTGCACGCAGGATTTTGTGAGCTGTTACATCTCCTGCATAGTGTCCTCCTGTTGGTCCGTCATGAAGTTCCTGCAATACTTTTTCTGCTTCAGATTTCTCAAGGCATCTAAGGAGAACATAATCATAATTCATTCTAAAAATTACATCATTTACAATTTGATACTATTTAGCTTTTAGCCTCAAGGATCTTTTCTTTGTATGATTCAAATGTGGAGGAGTATATCCATTTTTTAAGTAAAACATGATATCTGCATACCTTGATTCAGAGTCTTTTAGGTTTACCTCATACATTTGTACTTCATTGTCTGGAGACTGTGTTTTTGACAAGTGCGACGCTCCAGCCAACATCCTGCAAAAACCTTAACCTTTTACAATGTTTGCTGGTTTAATTTCAGCGTCATATTCTTGCAGGGTTGTGACCCAATTTGCCCTCTTTTCACCTACATCTTTCTATACCAAAATATTTCACACCGCTGGAAATGGTACTATTATTTTCGTATGAGTCTTGAGAAGGAAGGGTCTAAAGTGTTTGATTGCTTTGAATACAACATAATCCTATTTCTCTATGTCAGAGTAATTTAATTCAGCTCCTTGCAAGTCTGAACTGAAGAAGGCAATTGGGGCTTCAACTTTTTCTTGATTGGCCTGTGTGAGTATTGCAGCATACGATTTCTCAGAGGCAAATGTATACAAAGTGAAAGGATCGGAAAAGTTTGGATTTTCTAAAGATGGGGCATTTATAATCGCTTGCTTTATCAAGTCAAATGCTTCATGTTCTGCCTGACCCCATTTGAAGAGAGAGTTTTTCTTTATCATGGCTTGGAGAGGTGAGACAATTCTTGAGAAGTTAGGGACAAATATTTTAACAAAATTGATTTGACCAAGGAATGATTGCATTGCTTTTTTGTTATGAGGTAGGGATATCTTAGAAATTTCTTTAATTCTATCTGGGTCGATATGGATTCCAGATTTAGACACTATAAATCCGAGAAGTTTCCCTTCACTTAATGCGAAAAAATATTTTTTCGAATTGAGTGAGATCCCATATTTTTGACATCGTTGTAGAATCTGTTTTAAGTCTCTGAGGTGACTAATACGTTTTTTAGAATACAATGTTATGTCATCTAAGTAAATCACCACTGACCTATTCACTAATCCTTTAAATGCAATATACATGGCCATTTGAAATGTGGCACCAACATTAATCAACCCAAATGGCATATTTTGATATGCATAAGTGCCCCATTTTGTTCTAAATGTAGTCTTCAGTTGATCTTTTGGGTGGACTAAGATTTGATTATACCTCGAGAAACCATCTAAAAAGAACATTAGTTCAGACCCTGTGACAGATTGTAGTATTTGTTCCATAGGGGGTAGTGGAAAGTTATCCTTTTGGCAGGACTTATTAAGATTTCGAAAGTTAATACAAATCCGAATTTCTCCATTTTTCTTTCTGACTGGTACCATGTTGGAAACCCATCTAGAATTCCTAACAGGAAAAATAATCTTGGCTTTAAGTAATTTGTTCAACTCAGAATTAATCTGATTTTCCAAATTGGGATGGATTTTCCTCAATTTCTGCTGGACTAGCTTTTCATCAGAGATCATCGGAATTGTATGCTGTATAATTGAAGTGCCATAAGTCTTGAGATCATCGTAATTCCAGGCAAATACATTTTTGTATTGTTTTAACAATCGAATGAAAGCTAATTTTTCCTCGGGTGTTAGACCAAGACCTAGGTTGATATTTTGTGGTTTTATATCAGTCCCCAGATTTACTAATTCATATCTCAAAGTTGAACTCTGGAGTTTTGAATTGGTGGACTGTTTAAATCTGTCCTTTAAATCATATAGGTCTTCCAGCTTAACTACGGATTTGGGTATAGCATTATTGTTGTTTCCTTGTTTCAGCTGCTTGTCATGCTGGTCCTCATCAATTATCTGATTATTGTAAGACACTTCTGAAGTCAGAAAACTTACGATATCAGGGTCATTTTTGAAAACTCTCCAATTGGTAATGTTATCCGGGATAGAGGGTCTAAAGATCAATTCAACTGAGAATCTATCTGGGCTATATTCTTCTGTTGGAATGAGTTTGGAAGCTACATTAGCGAGGAGATCAACACTAGCATTTTGGATTTTGGGAATGGGTGAAATATTAAATGCTATAAAGTGTGAAGTCAGGTCTTGTACTAACGATTGATAGTGCTTCAAGTGTCCTGACAGGCAATGTATAGTATTTCTTACCTGTTTAATAACAATCTCAGAATCTCCAAAGACTTGCAGATATTTGATATCAAGCTCGATTGCTTTGTATAACCCTTGAACTAACGCTTCATATTCAGTAGTATTATTCATGCAATCGAACTCGAGTCTACATGTTAGCATGGTTTTCTCTCCTTTTGGACTAACTAATATACAACCTGCTCCTGCTCCATCAATAGACTTAGAACCATCAAAAAATAAATTCCAAAACAAAGTTTTATTTACAGGTCTATCTTCAAAATTGATGCACCTAGAACTATCTGTTTGAGAGAAATTTTCTATCTGGGATAAAATGAAATTTTCTAAAAAAGGTGAAGTATGAGCATTGAAATTTCCTAAGAATGAATCAATAGAATAATTTCCAATTATATTGATGCTATATGCTACAGGCTTTTTTTCTCCTTCTAACTCTGTCACTATATACTTTTGGTGTTTTTCTCGTTCAACCTTTATCTGATTTGGTTTATTGTTGTAAGGGAGCCATATATGAGACCAGTCGGTTGCAAAGTAACTGTGAAGCTTCTCTGACCAATCCCTACTAAGGATTAGTCCATAAAATTCAGGAATTTCTGCGACAAGTATATCAATAACTTGACAAACCTTTGGGTTTGATGAAAACCTTATGGTTACTTGATAAAGTGCACCGATAATCTCGACTTGAGACCGATCCAACTACAATATGCGTACTACAGATTTCTGAGGTTGGATATTTAACTTTGCGCAAACTGTTTTAGGCAAAATATTAGATGAAGCACCTGAATCTACGAGACAATTATGCAAATTTTTATTGAAAACTTCAAAGGTAAGGAGAAGTGGTGGGGTATGGTATTTCGACCTTCCTCCAATCAAATCTATGTCATTTGGATCGATTTTATTTGTTATGCCAATCGGAGGTCTTCCCATTTCATTAGTAGCTTGTGAAATTATAGTTGGAGGTAGATGCTTAATAGGTACTACATGCAGCTCTTTCAAGAGAAATTTCTGTTGATGCTTTAATTTTCCAAGCTCATGAAAGGTAATATTGGCCCTAGTTTTCTTCATGTCTTCAACAATGTTATACTCCATTTCTTCAGAGATGATAAGAGTTTAGATGGAGTTGTTGAATTAGATTGAACTGGGTTTGTCTGAGTAGCCCTTGATGAGGATTTTTTACCTGTGATTTTGTCCTTGGGAGTCGGGCTTGGGTTTTTTTGTTTAGAATTGGGTTGTGGAGGATCAAGTTGATTTCTACTTCTTGTAGCAACAGGCAATACCTCTTGATCTTCTTCTTCTGGAAGAATGAAGTCCCACATACCTTGTAGTTCCATGAATTCATCATCATTGGTTTGTTCCTCGTTGGAAACTTCTTCTTCTTTTTCTCCTTCCGATTCTGCATTTGTTACAGCGTTTGGAGGTTTC
This sequence comes from Pinus albicaulis, assembly GCA_034641835.2. Classification (NCBI taxonomy): domain Eukaryota; kingdom Viridiplantae; phylum Streptophyta; class Pinopsida; order Pinales; family Pinaceae; genus Pinus; species Pinus albicaulis. Next base: position 973,064,604 of record CM076573.1, read on the forward strand.
GAATCATTTGAAGGATTTCTCTTGAAGGGTTTAAAATATTTCTTAGAAGAGGTTTTTGCTACTTGTTTCTTAATATCAACCATTTCATTGGACATGGTTTTCAAAACTTTTTGTAACCCTTCAAAATCGAATGGGTCCTTTGATTTTTTTTTCTTAGGATCATCTCTAAAAGAAACTTTTTTAGATTTTCATTCTACAACGTTTTTCTTTTCTACGGCTAGGATACGTTTTTCTACAGCTATTGCTTCTTTCATATTTTCAGCCAACGTTGGCTTGGCAGCACTATCTACAAAAATGGCTGAATTTGAAGGCAAAGCAGAAATATACCATTCATTTTGGACTTCATTGTTGGGCTTCAATGTTTCTGGTATTTTTTTTAATAATTTGTTGAAGCGAGAATTGAAATCCTTGATTGGTTCTCTTGATTTAGCTTTCGAATTGGAGAGGTCATTTATCAAAGTTGTTGTAGATCGGTCATCTCCAAATTTTATCAAAAATTGATCTTGAAAAGTATCCCCGTTATTAATGGAGCCTGATGGTAATAAAAAATACCATGATCCTGCTATTCCTTTTAAAGTATAAGGGAATAATCGTAAAACTACGTTCTCTTCTGTTACTCCATTTAAATTAACAGACAACATGAAATTATTTATGTGCTCTTTAGCTGATAGGCCATTATCAGGATTAAACTTGGGAAGCCATTTCTCAGGATTAGCTGGTAATTGTGCTAAGGGTGCGGGCATTCTCACAGCTCCTGGATCGGTCCATGGCCTTGGTGGAGGGTTTCCTGCCATCATTGGGGTATGAGTAGGAGGAGGTGTAGCAGTAGTTGAAGGTGATTGGGTAGAGGAGGATGTTGCTTCTGTACCAATGTGAACCACGATCTGGATTTGAGGGATGGATGAATGAACTTGTGATGATATGGATGAGATGTTAGATGAAGATGATGATGAAATCTCACTCTGAGATTCTGTTGATGTTTTCTTAGCTTTCTTACGACTCGGTAAAGGAAACTCAACTGGTGGGATTCCTAACTTTTCGCTTTGTGCTCTAGTCAGTCGTTTATTTAGGGTCAGCTGAGAAGTGACACTACCTTGGGAAAATTTAGATTCTTCTTGAGATAAAGAAATTCCCTGTAACTTATGAATTAAGGTTTGTAACTCAAGAGGATCTGAAGAAGAATAATTTGACTCGTTTGGGATTTCAGTAATGTGCTGTGTATTTTCCTTTTCAACTTCTGATTGAGTGATGGAAGATTCAAAATGCGAACAAGAAGTTGAGGGAGATGGTGAGGGAGTTTTACTCTTAGAATGACGTGAAGATGTAGTTTTACTTTCTATTCACAGTCAGGCCCTCCTTCTAGCGCCAAATATGTTGAAGGCTCGAAAAATCAAGTCTACAACAAGGGGGATAACCACCCGGTCTGGACGTTAAAGCAGCTCCATTTCCATTTGGAATAGTGGCTCCGACTAGGGATGATGGGACCAGCTTCCCAATCTATTTATGATGGATATATTAACGGGATGATGTTTTTGTTTTTTAGGTTTTAATGGGGTGAATGCTTATTTTAAATCTAATCTATATTTTAACTATCATATGCAATCTATTGTAATAAAAAACATCTAAATCTAAACTGTCCTGGGAATAGATTTTACTTATGCGATCTAAAATAATTTCTAACAACAATTGATAATAAAGATCATTCAATTACTACGAGAAAAGAATCCATTAAAGATGATTGTTTCGTATAAAAAGTTAGCTGAAACAATTATGAAAAATATATCGCATAAGAGTTATTCATATATTCAGCATAAAAATAAGTTATCACCAAACATAAGTGCAATAATGACAACTAAACATAATTTATCACTTGGCACATAAGTAAAAAGAATTAAGAGATAAAAATACCATTGATAATAAGTTCTACTCATGAGCTGAAGCGATATAGATTTATCTTCAAATCACTCAACATACACTAAGAGTACAAAAGTGCATTTCAGTATCAGATATCAAACTCATATAAAGAAAAATATTGTTCCATATATTTCATAAAAACTTCCTCTAGGAGGAGCAAAAGTGCATTTTTTGAAGAAATGTTTTTGATAAAATTCTGGACCACTCTCTAAATGCATGAGAGGAGTTTAAATCCTATTCTATGAAATCTAAAAATAAATATTACAAAAATAGATGAGGAGGTTTAATACACCTGCCTCATTTTAAGCAAAAATAAACTAAAATAAAACTAAACTGTATCTATGATAAATTCAACATCTGATCCTTTAGATTGCAAATATCCATTATCGGTTTCAAGAGCGTCGGTTGGTTGAATTCAGCTTTTAACTGTCCTGCAAATACGGCATTGGCAAGAGCTGGCACCATCTTCTCGGCAGAGGTTATGAGGCATCTCAGGGTCATGCATTGGCTGTGTGGCTTTACCATGTACTGCTAGTATGTGTCCCAATTTGACTTGTTTATCTATTTAATTATCTCTGCTTTTTTCTCTGCTGTTTGTTTCCACTCCGTTTGAAGCTATTGTGCCTTCGAAAGAAAGCCTAGGATATTCTATGCAATAAAATTGGCCATGTACAGATTTTAATTTATGCACTCAATGATACTGTTTGCTACTTCTTCTGCCTCTCCCATTGCCTGTTCCGCTTATTTAAGCTGGAAATCCCATCTCGCAAATAACATCTCTTTATGCGATTCATCAATTCTGGGAAATTCTGCTCTTTTCCCTTCTTCTGATTTCTGCCAATCTAAGAAGTCTGAAAATTTCTTAAGAATTGAATCATAATCAAGTCGTAAATCTATGACTTGATTTGAAATCTTATCGATTATTTCACAATGGGAATTTCATTGCGAGATCTTCTAGCAGAATAATTCTTCCTGTTGCAAGAGCTGAGAATTGAGAGCAAGTGATTTTGTGATAAAATCCCCAATTTTGGGGTCATCCTTATGCAGTTCCATCATAATTTATAGTTGTTCTTCTTTATTTGCTAAACTGTTTTGATGATCTAATTGCATCTGATGGAAGTCTTACTGGAGTTTTGCTAGCTGTGTTTTTACTTCTTGATTGATGCTGACTTGTTGTAGTTGCTATTCCAAAAATAAAATTCTATCCTCTTTATCTCTAAGTAGTAACTGAACCTCTTGTGCTTTATCAATTGCTGCAGAAGCATATGCTCATGTGATTTGAGAGAGTCTAGTTAGATTTTCTGATGGGTTTGTAGTGGGATCTTTCCAAAGAACATCTAGAGGTTCAATTTATGGAGCGAGGACAACCTATAGCTTTCTTTTCTTTCGTTGCCTTCTGATTACAGCTTTATGTTTAGGGCTATAAAATACATCTAGAGGAGGAATTTCCTCTATCCTCAGTACAATTTCTGATGACGGAGCAATAGGAATATGCTCCGTTTCCTGAGGATTGATAGTCCCTTCAACTTCCATTCTTGTAGCTGACTTGTTGTAGTTTTTCAGCGGCTCTGTACTTTTTTCTTCAGGGTTGATTACTTTATTAAAATTCTCCCACTGTCCCTCTAAATCCACTACAATTGGCTTTGTTGGATTTGTAAAATGAATGGGAGTTTCAGCTTGTTTCGGGAACAAAACCTGTTGGCCAGGATTTTCTTTAGATTGAGCTGTATCTTTAACTGATCCTTCACTTTTGCTATGTTCACTCTTGGACTGATCACTGGATTTAGATTTATGTTTCGAATTTCCACTTATGCTAACGCTGGGAGTAGGTTCCCTTGGAGATTTGATGAACAATTGGTCCAACGGGACCTTTGATAACCTCTGTTTTCTGTAAATGTCAAACTTTTGGAGTTCTTCTTGGTCAAACCAAATTCGTGCCATATGTAGAACCTCTTTGAAAGTGTTCTTTTGCAAAAAGACATCGTCAAAGGGATCTTCTTCATTAGAAAACACTTTTATTTTAACACTTGTAGTGGAATTACTTACAACACCAAAGGGATCATATTGCCTTCTCGGGAACTTTGGTAGTTGCAAGCATAACATATTATCAGCTTCTTTAAAGGCATGACCTAAGTCAGACAATGCAAAAGCTCCGCATACTACAGGAAATTGGGGCCAGATGGCCTTCTTGGACTCTTTCAGTGTCTTGGTCATTCCCCCCACACCACAGGTCTGATAAGCTATTTCCCTGCCCATTAGTTTGTCAGGGACGTAAAAAGGTAGCACATGGGGTCAAGCAATGCTGCCAAACACTCTGATATATGTGAACGATTCTTCCCCGAACCACCTTCCCACAGGGAGAATGCCTACTTCAGCTTCTTGGGAAAACCTTGGGATAGCTTTATTATAAATAATTTTATAAATAGGGAGCATAACTCCAGACAAAGCTTAAAGAAATGTGGGATGAAATTGGATTCCCATAATACTTTGTGATAAATCTGAATGGGAAGTGGATTTTGTACTGTCCATTTCCATCCCATAACAGGAAAATCATAAACAAAACAAATAGCGTCCATGATATAAGCGCTCAAAAATAAAGGAGGGTAAATCCTTAAAGTAGAGCTTCTTTTACTTCTGTATGCTACAATTGCAGAGGCTAATTTATCTGATAAAATTTGGGCCCAATTCATTATGGTGGCATTAACAGCCGCATCTAACAAAGGTAACCATTCTGATGAAAACTTGTCGATGTTTGGTTTCCCAAACAGTCTACATAACATTGTAGCGGAAAATAATACATACCATTTTTATCCTTCTTCAACCTTTCTTCATTGTTTGACCAGTGCCTTGTGAATTCTTCCAAGTCTTCGTTCTCTTTGGCGAACTTTTCTACAAATTGCTTGTTGTAGATAGCCTGGGGTTCTAGAAAATGGTACATACGTCTCAAATTGTTTGGGGTAAATGACCCCATGACTTTCTGACTGGCCGTCTTGAACTCTCTATCAGAGATATCTGCTTGATCTATAATCCATTTCACCATATCAGTGTAGGGGAGTATCTTTGGCCTCGCAACAATGCGGTGTAGAAATGAGCATGCAAGCTCAGTTAAGGATGCTTTAGAAGAGCTGTGTTCATCTACTATAACTGTAACTTCCATAGTTCTCGAGTTTTCGTCTTCTAACAATTGATACATAGCTTCCCAGGTAGATAACCCTGCGTCTCTACTACATGTGGTGTCTGTGAATAATGGGGTCATTTCTGACTTCTCAGATGCAGGAGCCTTACCTTTCTTCACCATGTCTTCGTATTTTACGCTCTGGGTATTCTTCCTGAAAGTTGCAAGAAGAGAGAAAAGATGATAGTGAATATAGGAAAAATGAATAGAAAAACAAAAATAAGGTTACGGGAAAGCTTTTAATTCTACATCATATCAAATGATATCAACTTGCATCAGATGGTCCTTTTACCTTGATCCGCATCGTTTTTTAAATAAATGAACATTAATGGACCATTAAGCTAAAATTTAATGCTCATAACTTTGCATCGAATACCGGAAAGTTACTATCCTAGAACTGTGAGCCCTTTGATCTGCGATAAAAGTGATTTTGTGATTTGCTTCGCAATATCGCAAAACTTACGATTGTTTAAAAGTCATCATTATGCTGGGCTGCCGCGATAGGCGATTTGTGAGAGGCTATGAATTTGCAAGCTTTGTGATCTCACATTTTCGTGGATTGCACTTTTTAAGGAGTTATTTATATAAAGGATGCCCGCTATAACCTTTTTGCGATGCAATAAAAACAATTTTATTAAAGCTTCCATTAATGTTTGAGACTTTCTGATATAAATTTTTTCTTAAGTCTAATAGTCATGTAGCGCTTTTTCTATAAGGAAACTCATAATTTGTGATGTTTTATGCGCTTAGAGTATGGGAAGGTAAATTTACATGTTTTAGCAAGTTCTATTTTGATATTTTATTTTATTGTGAAAACAAAAATAAACTTAAATACTAATATTTGATTTTTTGTGGAAGGGTCCCCATTTATTAGTGTTATTGATAACACTAAAAAAAAGGGGGTTTGATCCAGGTGGATATCGGTGGCCACCCACCTAATCCATTTGGACCCGCAGCATCAATTCTTTCAGTTTTTCAGCTTTAGCACAACTTACTATTTTTAGCAGGTTTTCGGGTCTTGCACACTCGGAGCCGTTTTGGGGACTCAATGATCCAAGTGGATATTGGTGGCCACCCACCGAGTCCATTTAAACCCCTACCATCAGTTATTTCGGTTTGTAAGTTTTAGCACAACTTACTATTTATAGCAGTTTTTCGGGTCCTGAACTTCCAGAGCCGTTTTGAGGCCCTAAACGACGCTTTTTGGGAAAACAGGGAGTAACATGGGTCGTAGATCGATATTTCTCACTCAAAAGTTGTACTCCTCAGAAAGATATTTCTAATGAGCTATTGAGCGTGTCAAATGGAGATCGGATGCCAAAGTTACGTCCCTAGGAAGTTGAAACACCAATTTACCCAAATGGCACCCATAGTTTTGGTGCTTCATCTCCTAGGGTTAGGTTTTTGGATGTTTCGAATTTTACATTGTTTCTCAACAATAAATAGACCTTCGAGCCTTATTGTAACACAGTTCAGCGGGCTGGGAGCCAACACATCCCTTCTTAGAGATAAGCGCTACCAGTGCCCTAGCTCGCTTGTTCCCATCATTTCAGTTCTATAACACAATTCAGGGGGCTGGGAGCCGACACATCTCTTCTCAGAGATAAGCGCTGCTAGTGCCCTAGCTCGCCACATCTCCATCATATCTGCATTGTAATACAGTTCAGGGGCTGGTAGCTGCCACATCTCTTCTCAGGGATATGCTGCCAGTACCCTAGCTCATCTATTTCCATTAAGTCTGTAATAGGCTTGCGAGCCTCAATGTAACACAGTTCAGAGGTTGGATCAGGGTTTTTTATGGTCACAACACTACCATTATTTTTTTATTTATCTCAACTGAAAAACCTCGACATTTTATGATTGCAATGGCTTCCCCAGTGCATATAAGCTGATTCTTTCAAATGGTTAAGGTTGAGTATTTTGACTAGTTGCACGAAATATATATATATATATATAAATTTCTTCTTATTTTTTTAACAAACTTATTCAGCAATGCCAAAATCTCTTTTTCCTCCAAATTCTTTATAAAGTTTAATGCACTTCATGAAATGAAAAACATAATGGCCTCCCTGGTGCATATAAGCTGATTATTTCAAAATTTTAAGGTTGAGTATTTTGACTAGCTACACTGAATAAACCACTTGTTTCATATAGTGGAAGCTGTAGCACAGTTATGTGTGCATTTAAAGGGTTACTTATATTATAGAGGTAGGATTTATTTGAAAATTTAAGATTAAGAATATGTATAAGAATTATTGCTAAAATTTATGGATATTTATTTTCATGGATGAGTAAGTGATTTGAATGAGTGGGTAATACAGTATATGACTTCCCATTCATTTGAAATTTACTTGTTAGAAAGACAATTGTTTGTGCAACCTATCAATAGTCTTATGCATAACCTGCTTGCTGTGAGAGTTCAATTGAAATAAAATTGAGTCATATGCTTCTGATTTGTTGTTTTATTTATGTTTTTCCTAAATTTTGTCAGCTTTGGGAATTAAAAATGATAAAAAATGGGGCAATACAAGGTCCACTAGACCATGCATTTAATTCTTCTCTAAGAGGCGCAAATGCTCCTATCACCCCAGTTCATGATCTCAATGTGCCTTACGAGGCGACTAAAGAATATGAGACTCATATTGCAGAAATGTTGTTCCACCCAGTAAGTGGCTTAAAATATATTACAACAAGTTTAACTTATAGGTGCCATTGACACTATAAAATATTTCCAACATTGGCTCAGTTAATTATAACCTTTAAAATGATGGATTTTTTGGAAGTTCATGCTTAAAAAATGTTTATTGTTGTTTTGTTATTATGGTAATATTGATGGTATGCCCCCATTTTTATTCAAATATCAATGGATTCCTTATGTGAGTGTCTTTTTTAACTTATTGCCCAATGCAGACACCTGTACAGACACCTATGCAAACTCCCCTGCCGGGTACTGTAGAGCCAGTTATGTACCAATACTTTCCACCTGCTCTAGGGGAGCCTCTAGCGATTCCTGAGTCAGGGATTGGCCCAAAAGTGAAGATAGGAAGGCTGACTCCTTACATGGTACCAATTAAAACATGGTTGGATGCTTATTGTTTCATTAAATTGTTATGACTATTAGAATATTTTCTTGTAGGTGTTTTGTTTTAAATACGGTAGAAGGGAATTTATAAGTGGAAGTTATGTGCCGTCATATTTAATAGATATTTAGTTGTTCATTCGCTAAAGATGAAAATGACTAGTTTGAGCTGTGTTAGGATTTAAATAATAACCCACTTACTATTTAGGCTTATCTTGTACTTGAGACACATTTATGATGTTTCCCTGGATTTCTTGGGCATTGTTTCTTAAATGTGATTTTTCCCTAGATGGCTTTAGATCTGTTTCTTACACACTGGAATTACAACAACAACTTGCGAACTGGATGATTCAAAAACCCCTTGGCGTAGATGTCAATGTTGGTGAGTATTTTATTAAAAATACTACGTGTTGTACCTGTACATGAGATTGGAAGTTGTTTGTTGAATTGGTTTCCTGGGAAATATCTACACAGTGAATGTAAAGAAATATAATGACTATTACCTTGGTGAACAATATGGATTATATTGTTTTTAATTCCCTGTGATGTTGCATCTTATGAGGAAGAGAGGGATGAGATGGCATCTGGGATTAGTCAACCATCTGTCACAAAGGTTCTAATATGGCTCTGTTACTCTGAATTCTAATTTTCTGCTCTTAAAACTTGAGATTTGCAAGCTTTAGTCATGGTAGAGACCATTGGCCATGATTTTTGTCAATTTGTTCAGTTTCAATGTACCATTCCAAGAAGAATCATGCTGTGAATTTGGGATTCTTATAAAATAGCAGTCCAATCAATTTATTTTTATTTAAAATCTTTCCCTTTTCTCTATGACACTCAAAAAGGAACTTAAGGATTTGTTTTAAGCTCAAATGAAAAAACTTTGTAGTCTATCAGGAACTTAAGGATTTGTTTGAAGCTCGAATGAAACAACTTTATAGTCTATTAGAGCTTCCAAATTTTTTAGGAATTATAGATTTAGAGGAGTTGTTTTTCCTTTGCAATGCTATTATATTTTTTAAATGAGATGTCCATGGTTGGTGTTTTACTACATATCTTCATTTGAGGGGAAGTTTTCCATCTATCTTCTTATTTAATTGATTTCAAGATTGAAAATATGCTCTCATTTATTTTTTTGAAGTGGTTTTCTTCAATGATAATAAATATTATCTATTTATATTTTCAATTTTTACAATTCCAAATTAACACTCCTATCGACCTCTCTTTGTACCTTTTGGGGCAATTGCTAGTGTGACATGCTCTATGAAATGCTGAAGTGACCTTTGGTTTTTTTGTTAACATTGATAATAAACAAGTATATTTTATGATAGTTCGAATCCCATATTAACTATTGGATGGAAGGCCAAAACACTCATGGAATCGATGAAAGTAAAGAAAAAAATGGATATGGTCACTCATCTCCACTTTTAAGAGGTTGTACAGATGTAGTAGTTGTGTATATTTATTAAGAAGTTGTTTAAACTTTGTTGAGGGCCGGGAGTTTGTTTGTGAATCCAACAATTATTGAAAATGTCTTTGAGCAGATGCTTGTGGAACTCTTGAACCATAAGTAAACTTTGTTTACAATTATATATCGATGGAAAAACTTAAAAGAAAGAAGATCACAAGTCAAGACTACCTCTATCTACTAAAATGCTGATGAAATTTTGCAACGCTAAAGTCACATACCTCCTTAAGGGTTATAATTATACCAAAATCGATGGAACTCACTTTACATGCAATGAGAGGATTCGAAAAAAAGGTCCAACTCAAAAAAGTTCTTTTTTGCAATAAATAAAATATATTAAGTTCTTTGTAAGAAAATATCTTATGTCTCCTTCACTATTGTAACATATTTTACTTATCCAATAGATTCCCCATATAAAAACCAAAGCATCTAACACAATGTGAACATCATCACAACTTTGGTGGTGGATAAAAAAACAAAGGAAAATATATAACTAAAAATAGATGCACACCAATATATTGTTTATGAAAAGTTACCATATATATATATATATGAAAAATCATATCAAGGTGGAAGTAATTTTTATGAGACCCATCATGTGAATATTTGCACCATATAAGAAAAGTCTGGGAAGAGAATCTCATTGCTACCATGTAATGCTACTCATTATTTAGCAACATGTACCACAAGAACCCTTTAATAAAAATATAAGCATAACTTATGAGTGATAGAGATGGTCTTGTTTTCCATTAATAAACAATCTTCAATAATATCTTATATATGATGGGACACAATATTATCTATCAGAGTGACCTCTTTATTAGGGAACTTCTATGTAGAGAGCCCTGATGCAATATGGTCCTAACATCCTGAAAGAATTATATGATGACCATAAGGGTGTTGATGTATTCTATCTATTCATAATTAAACATAAAATCAAATGAAGGTGGAAGCATTTGTTATGAGACCCATCACGTAAGAACATATGTGCCATACAATAAAGAGTGGGAGGAGGATCTCATTGCTTCCATGTACATATCCTTGACGCAACATGGTCCTAATAGCTTGAAAAAATTATATATTGACCATAAGGGTGTTTTATAATTAAACATAATATTTGATTAACGTGGAAACATTTTTTATGAGACCCATCCTGCAAGAACATTTACACCATATAGTAAAGACTCGAAAGGAGATCTCATTGTTTCCATGTAATGCTACCCATTTTTTAGTAAGAACATTTACACCATACACGAAATACTAGAAAGGAGATCTCATTTTTGCCATGTAATGCTATTCATTTTTTAGTAACATATACCACAAGAACCCTTTAATAAACAATTAAAGCATAACTTATGAGTGACAAAGATGGTCTTGTTTTGCATTAATATACACTCTTCAATAATATCTTATAAATTATGGGACACAATATTATATGCAAGAAGTTCCACAACCTAAGAGAATTTTATATTGACCATAATGGTGTCGATATATTCTATCTATTTATAGTTAAACATAAGATCAGATTAAGGTGGAAGCATTTTTTATGAGAGCCATCATGCAAGAACATTTTCACCATGGTAAGAAACACTAGGAACATGATCTCATTGCTGCCATTCATAGATCCTTGATGAAATATGGTCCTAATAGACTGAGATAATTGTACATTTACCATAAGTTTGTTGATATATTATATCTATTTATAATTAAAAATAAAATCATATTAAGGTGGAAGCATTTGTTATGAGACCCTTCCCGCAGGAACATTTCACATACACGAAACACTAGGAAGAGGATCACATTGCTACCATGTACAAATCCTTGATGCAATATGTGTTGAAGAATTCAACTAGTATCAATATTCATAATTTTGAGTCATGATGGAATGTATTTACCAAAAGAAAGAAAAATAGAATTTATTTATAAAAGAAAAAAATATTTTGATGAGCATGGGTTTCATGTTTCTAGGTCAAGCGTCCATTGTAGGCTTTTAGGTTTGTGTCAAGAGCCAAATTCATATTAATTTTGTAAAAGACCTCTCTTTGGTTTCTCATATTGAAGAATACAAATATATTTTTATGTCAATAAACCTCCATCTACCAAGTCAACTCCATCATCTACTAGTTGGCCTCATTGAAGGGACACGTTCTCACATAAGAAGACTTGGATATATATACAAGAGCTATTCAATATTTTGGAAGAGTGATATACATGAAGTGGATATGCAATTTTAAAATGAAGAACGAGATGTGAATATGTTAAAGAAAGAGGCCTTTCATCATTACAAGAAAAATAATAGTCATATCAAAGGAAATCTTTGGAAACTGAAATTTCTATCACAAGTATAAGATAAATCTAGACATATTGTTGGGACGAAGGTACAAGGCCAAACTTCAGGTGATCTGAATTAGACCATTACATTGTTTTTCATCCATATCGATCATTTGGAGTGGAAAAAGTGGAGGAATCATCTCACGGGACCGTTTTTACAGGCGGGACCTCATTTGGCGAAATGAGGTTTGAAACCTTCCAAGAGCGTTTTGAGGCATCAAACAATTTTTTTGGGGTTAAAAATTTGGTGCTTTAGTGTGCACCTTTTCAAGCTATTCTACACACAAACACCTTTCCAATGGTGCATGAAGCGCTTCAATCGAAGTATGTATTCAAAAGTTATGCCACTCAGAATTGTACCTTCCTATTTTCACATCTATAGTTTGTGAGGAAGCCACGTCAACCCCCATTATTCATGGAAAAGGGGCTAGCCATGTGTTTTTGATGTAAAATACTCTAGAAGAGTCTATATTGAAACTCTAGTTAAGAGTTGATGTAATCAAAATTAACCACTAGTAGGCTATCGGGCTATGTTATAACCAAGCCACTAGGAGGAAGAGACATTCCATTCTTTCGAGAGAATTTGTTCCATAGCTGAAAAAAGATAGCTAAGAGAGATAGAAGGTAGAGCACACAGAGAGGGTCTTTGCACTGTAGCAGCCGATGGGCCATAGGAATTACTTCTTTGTACCTGCAGCCATATTTCCAGACAGAGAAAGAGAGCGAAGTAGCCTCACCTTCCAGCTAGTTTTTCTTCCAAAAGGGTTTCCTAGAGAGCATATCTTATGTCTTATGTGTGTGAGCTTATTTTGTTGTTCTCTACCTTTATGAATAATTTCCATTTGCATGCATGCACTAATTACAGTAAAATCTACATATCTAGAAATTAAATAAAACTGTAATAGTATAATTTTAAGAGTTTTAATATAATATTATTAGATATTTTGTGACCAACTTTTCAGTGGAATATCCATGACATTTTACGAATCATTAGGATTATGGGTCAGACTGAAATTCATGTTGAGGAGCAAACAAGTGAAGGGAGAAGCTTGAAAGTTGATTTGGTTAACATGGAGGTTGACTTGGTGGAAAAAGGGAGTCTATGATCCTGGTTGTCTCAATCTAATTGGAATCTACTAGTGGAAGTGTTTGACTAGGGTTTCCCTTTCATAGGGGTTTTTCCCTAGTTAAGTGCCTACATCTTGTGTCTTCTTTTGTGTTATTCATGTTTTTGGCATTTATTTGATGATAAAAAACACTAGTATAATTAACAGAAGATAAATATAATATCACAAGTAAATGTCATGAAAGAGAAATCAAGATAAAATGTCCCTAATGCTACCTTAATGGATTTATCAACAATATGGTCTTAAAAACCTTAGAGAATTCTATATTGACCATAAGGACCTGTTGATATATTCTATCTATTTACACTTAAACATAGAATAAGATTAAGGAGAAAACATTTGTTATGAGACCCATCATGCAAGAACATTTGCACCATACATGAAATACCACGAAGAGAATCTCATTGTTACCATGTAATGGTACTCATTTTTTAGCAATGTATAATAATAAGAATCTATTGAGTATAGCATTGAGATTAGTAATAATAAAAGTTTATGTATAACATTAGTAACAAAATCTATCACATCATATTAAGGTAAGTGGCTTAATCATTTAAAATAAAGCTTATGAACAAAGACAATTATGTAATACTCTTGAAATTTCAATTATAATTGTGGCTAGCTATGCAAAAATAGGACATCATTAGAATAAGGAAATCATAAGAACTAGGATCATTATAAAAAACAATATGAATGACAAGAGGATTTGGAAATGAGTATGTAACTAAAAAAATGGTAATTAAGACATGAATTGAGGGAGGGTTACATGATGTTGCATGAAATACAATAATGCATCTCTTTTCTTGTATAATTATTTTCTCTAATTAAAATTTTGATATACTTCTTTATATTTAAATTTTGGGGAAATTATATATATATATATATATATATATATATATATATATATATATATATATATATATATATATATATATATATATATATATATATATATATATATATATATATATATTATATTAATATTATTAATTATAATACTTCTTTATATTTAAATTTTGGGAAATTATATATATATATATATATATATATATATATATATATATATATATATATATATATATATATATATATATATATATATATATATATATATATATATATATATATATATATATATATATATATATATATATATATATATATATATATATATATATATAGAGTTACATTATTGGCTAACGGAGAATAAGAGATTGGAGGACAACATAAAGAGAATCATTACAATACATATAGAATGCAACATAAGAATCATTTGAATAAATGATGAAATCTAGAATATGGAGAGTGTTGAAGAGTAAAAATGGATAAACTAGTGATCCCAACTCATGTGGGATCAAGATAAGTGAGAAAAATATGTGTGATCAACTATAATTAGTGTACTTAGTCTTTGCCACACTTGACATTAAGCACATATACCAAGTATTTAAGGTATATTATCACCATCACCATCTACATACCAGAGATAAGAGTGCAACAAAGAATAAAGTTGAGACCCCAAAGTGCTATCAACAATGAACGTAAGTGTGTCTATGCAAGTGAAACATAATAGTAGTTAAATGTCTAACCATGTGAGTATTTAGGTCATTCACTTAGAGTATTTCCAAAGAGATCGTTACTAAGAGATAAGCATTGAAAACCAGTAGTTAAATGTCTAACCATATGAATATTCAGTTCATGCACTAATTTTATTGCCAAAGAGATCATAACTAAGCGATAAGCACTGACATGAAATGCTCAAATTGACCTTCACTTGTTTTTGTCGAGCTTTGGGGCTTTATACTGAAAATTCCAATTTTATTTTTGCAACATTTTAGCATCATTGCTAGGGATAAAATCCATTTCACCAAAGACATCATTGGATGAGGTTTCAAATTGAGATATTTTCTTGTTGACTCCATCGGAAGAACTATGACCTTGTTCTTTACAAATTTGTAGACTTGATGCTTGTGAGGTGAGACAAGCACCATTGTAAAGGGCATTGAAATCTCACCTTGGTGACTCCAATGTGAAAAAGGTACAGAATTGCATTGTTTCGTGATGGAAAATATGCATGTAATGAAATATATCTCCATGGAAATTTCATGAAATGTACAAGGTTATTGATGTTAATAACATCCATGGGTACCCTAATCGCTACATAGTTGATTAAATAATAAACATGATGGTGATCATCCTTCAATTATTATCCATATTGTAAAATTCCTCATGTATGCATCAAGAATTAATGTGATGCATGAGGACAAGTTGATGATGCTATTCACTTACTCTCTAGAAGTAAAGCAAAGGAAAGGAATTAAATCATGTGTTCATGTAGCCCAAAGAAAGGCTTCTTGGTCCTTTTGAAGGTAACAAAGGAATTTCTAAGAAAAATATGAAGCATTGGTTGAAGAAGATCCTTCTAACTCCCTTGAAGATAATGACAATCCAATTTTAAGGAAAGGTAAATTTTGAAGCATGATGATTTAATTATGAATAGAAGAAGCTAGGTGCATATTAAAGTGTTCCTCTATTATCTTCCAACCAACCACTAAACTTAGCAGTAGTTAAAAATGGGACTTTTAATGAAACACAAAGTAAATTTGGTGTTGATTAGTTTGTTGGGGTTGAGGTAACTACATGTGCTAATTGATGAGGTCCATCATTAGACATATTTGGAGGGGTTAATAGTCGCCTTTTTGCCTTCTTAGGTCTATTTTTCTTGCATTTTTATTATTATATGGGTTTATGATGCTAGTATAGGTGGTGATTAAGGCTAACATACTCTGAGTGCCTAATATAAGGTTGAGTGCAGAAAATCATGATTTATTAAGCATTTTTATAAATATTTTATCACAAAGACTTCGAGGAGACAACAAGGAGAAATTATAGGAGGATTTTCCACCCTCAAAGGTAGCCGAAGGAACCCAAATATTCTCTCCAGCAATCCGAATTCCACAAGCAGTCAAAGGATCCCCAAGGATTATCTCCAACAATTTGAATTCCAGAGGCATCTGAGCAACTCAAAGAGGAGAGCACTCAATCTTGGTTTACTTGGAGTCCAGTGGACTCAATCACCATTTTATAGGGAGTTGTTGGTAGCTACCCTGTAGAATAAATAGAGCAGAGCTAGAGCTAGGAAGAGTTAGTCTATCCTAGTCTCGATTCCATTTAGAATTATTGTTGTGAACTGTTGAAGCTTTTGTTTTATTCAAGGATCGAAACTTTCAGAGATGTATGCAGTTATTCTTTTATGAAATGAGCAGACTGATTTCATTTTATTGATTTAAGTTCAGAGAGCTAGGCTCGTGGGTTAAGGCCCAATCCATGTGCCTTGGCTTCTCTACTGTTATTATCTTTTCCTTTCTGTCATTTAGCTAGTTTCGCCTCTGTCATTTAAGTTAGATTTGCTTCTGATAAGTTCCATTTCTATTTAGTTTTTGTGTTACTGTAGTTTTAATTGCTTATGCATAGTGAAATAGAGGAAAAACTCAAAAATTGTGGTCAAGTCTCCCCCCTCTCATCTCTTTCAATAGAGTTCGAGTAGGGGCAGACCTTCCCACATGCCAAAATTGCTTTCTATTCGAGTTCGGGGAAGAATTTGTATTAACAAGTCCAAGCCTTTCCTTCACTATTCCATCCCACATTTCTTTCTGTTTCCCGTACATGCATCCGTAAGTGTGTTTCACTTATGAGCACTGCTCTTATGCTTCCATTTACCTCCTTTACTTCTCACCTTAGCGCTACACTTACCTTCTTTCGAACACCCTTAAGCTCTTCAACCTTAATTCTCTGTTTTTCTCCGTTCACCGCCACCTTACCCTTTTTACGAAAAACACGTGAAAAACCTTACAGAACCACTGAAAAACCAACCTCCTCCTTTGCTCCTCGATACTCCCGCCACCGTATGTTGCACTTCGCAATCGCAACATTTAACGATTACCTTAACACTTATCATCCATTCCTTGTGATTGCAATATTGCAAAATCACAAATCGCACTTCGCACCGGTTACCTTCTACCGTTAACACTCACCACTCATTCTTTGAGATTGCAAAATTGTAAATTGAAACTCTTATCTTTTTCCACCGCCACATATACCCCATCACACATCGCATCCCGTGGAAATTACCATATCTCAAATCGCATCCCACAAAACTTACCACATCACACATCACATCCTGCAGAACTTACCACATCCGAAATCGCATCCCGCAGAACTTACCACATCGCAAATCGCATCCCGTGGACCTTATCACATCGCAAATCGCCACCTGCAACCTTTACTGCAGCAAAAATCACATTTCACACATTTTAGTTTATTCCCGTTAATCCTTGTCGCTATCCTTGTAATCTTGCGATATTGTGATTCACGACCCACCACATCACTCTTCGCACTTCGCACCATTTAGTTTGTTCTCGTTAAGTCCTTGCTGCCATCCATTTAAACTTGTGAAGTTGTGATTGCGACATCGCACATCCCAACTTTTTTTGTCCATCACATTCTACCATTGCATTTCTGAGTTATTCTTGCTCTTGCGTTATAATAAGTTTGCTAAGGGTTTAACCCCCTCTATCCGCTCCAAATCCATTTCTCACACTATCATAAATTTTTCTAAGGGTTTAACCCCCTCTTTCCGCTTCCAAACCTAATTTCATGTGTTAAAACCCCATTAGCCCTCTTAGTACTTTTTCTTCCCTCTAAGCTGCAAATTAATTATTTTTAATTAAAATTAAGTCATCGATAGTTTAGTTGCATGGATAGGAGTATGGTAGATAGATCATAGGATAGGTAGAGTGCATTTAGCCATTTGGCCAAGTTAAGTGTGGTTTATAATTAATTTCCTTTCTGCTGTCTGTTTTCTGCAAATTAAATTAGTTTCATTCTTGGCATTCCTTTCCAGTAATTTAGTTTAGTTTCCTGTCTGTCATTTCCTTCCAGCAATTTGCTTTCCAATTGTTTTCATAATTTAATAAATAGTACCCTTTCGTGAAGCAGAAGAGGATGACATGAACAAAATGCATCTGCTGTGTATATAGCACTGTGACCTCAAATTTTGTACGAACCCCAGGTTGATAAAGTAAAGTAGGGAAGCCCCTGGGAGTTGCAACATTCTTGGTGCAATACCAAGGCTCACCACTAATCTTAAACAATATCCTTGAGACTCGTAATAATTTTATCATAAATCTTGATCAGACCTTATATTTGGGACAAGATAGAGGCAGATCATATATATTTTCCTTTGATGGGGCACCAATATTTGATATTGAGCACCAAGAAAAGATAAAGTTTGGCTTTGATGCTATCACAAGTTTGTTGTGGGATTTGGTGGTAATGATGAGGGACAAAGAGCAGTTAATCAAGGAGGTCACTTCCCTTGTCCTAAGAAGAGCACTTCCCTTCTCATAAGAAGAATACAATCTTATAATAAGCTCAGTGGTAATGGTGAGGGAAGAATAACAGTTAATCAAGGAGGGAACTTCCCTTCTCATAAGAAGAATAAACTATTATAATAATGCTAGTGTTGATGAAGATGACATAACTAATCTTAAAGACAACATCAAGGTTTTTCAATTTGATGCATCGGATGATGATGACGACCATCGATATGATAAGGAGGGTGATTATTGCCAAGAAACATAACATTGTATGAATTTGCAAACTTTTATTAATGAGTATTGTATTGTAAAGTTGTCCATCAATGATTTGAACCATTTTCAACATCTAACATATGATAATATTTTTAAGGAAATTAAAAATCTCTTCTGAAAAAAGTATGAAGGTGGGCTTAATCTTACTGCATAACGAAGTGTTGAATAAGAACACCTCAAATATGGTATTTGAACAAGATAGGGTATCACAGAGTAGAAGATCTTTCTGTTGTGAAAGAAACTTTGTCCAACCTCTCCACAATTGAAGTTTTGGATATGACATAATGTATAATGGAATTGGAATTCAAGGGATTGAAATTCCTACTTCGTTTTGATATGGTGCATAATGGATGAAATTCCTACTAATCTCCCAAGGCTAAAATAAGTTGAATCCATGGATCACTGGAATTTTGATGGGCCAGGTGTTTATTACAAGATGAAGTTGGTAAGTATTTCTGAAACTTTCAAAAGAACATATTCAAAACTTTATGCATTTTGTACAATCAAGTAGGCTCATCAAGACTTTGGTTGTGCCTATGGAATCGAGTAAATGTTTAAAAACAAGTATGAAGAAGGAAATATATATTGTTTCACTATCCATTTTTTTAGAACACAAATAAAAAATGATAAGAAAAGAGAAATGAAGTTTTGGACTACATATAAATTTGGTAAATTCAGATAATATGAAGAGAAGGTTGATCTAAATAATGTTGCTTCTAGTGACTTAATGTGAAGGGTGTAGTTTTTTCTTATGAATTTTTTTCACAAAACAAAAAATGAGTGAAAATTGGTGGTTTAATACACTTTTGACAAAGATTAAAGCACATGATGATTCAATATTCTATGCATCTTTATTTTCAATCATGATCAAACAAAGAAGAAAGACTCACTGTGCCAATAAAATAATGATATGGTTGTGTTGGCTCACTGTTTTCTTGCACATATTTCATTTTAATGAGATTTTGTGGTTGTTAAGTCGTTCTAAGAAGAAAATGCGTCCCCCACTTTAAGCCAGATGTTACCCACCATTTTAGGATGTGGGAAACTTGCTCAAAATTATTGGAGAAACATGAAAAATTCAACAAGTGGCATAAGGATTGATCCAATTTTTAGAATTTTTAAAATTGTATCGAAATTACTCAAACGACCAAGATGGTTATTTGAAATTTGGTAATTGTCGATTATGTAATAATTTAGGTATTGATCCAGATCATCATTAAATTTGTGAAGTTCAAATGTGCGACATCGATCGACATTAACTTCAGATGCGACTCCAGCAAATGTGCAAAACGCCAATCAAAGACATCGTCAAATTGACCTGCGACAGAAACAACCAGTTTGTCAAAAAGACTCAGGTAATAAAACTTGTCCTAAGTCTTTATGTAAAGGTCAAAAATTTCAACAGTCTGCTTTTGTAAACCTTAATGGACAAAACGGATCCTAAGGTAAAAAGTACTTAATTTAAAATCCTAAGTCCTAAGTTTAAGTCCTAAAGATTAGTGCTAAGTGTCGAAGGAAAATACACTTTGTAAAAGCCTAAATCTACTCCTATGGTGAAATGTTAAATTGAATTCCTATTCCTAAGTTTTCTAAACTTATGGACTTAAAGTCCCTAGCAAAAAATTATTCCATAAACCTTATATTAAATTTTCAGATGTCGAAAACTAAGATGTCAAACCTTTTTTAACATAAGGTTCGATGTAATGGTGTTAAAGACCTTTAGGCGCAAAAGGTTGTATATTAAACTTCGAAACCTACCAAAAAACTTATTGTAAGGTTCATAGGTCATGTTATAAAGTGCATTGTAATGGGTTTCAGAAGTCAGGCTTCATAAACCTTAATGTAAAGGTTTGATGTAAATAAACCTTATGTCAAAGTTCGAAAGGTCAGACTTGGGTTTTCAAAAACCTTATTTTAAAGTTCAAATGGTCAGGCTCGAGATATGTTTTATTTAAAACATTGTAAATAATCCACAGAGTTATCCAGACTGCCAAGGGATTTAAACCGCGTCGGAAGTCTTGTGACTAGGATGGTGAAGATCGCAGCGGAAGTTGCAAACCGCATGGATTATGAGCTGTCGGAGTTATGTAATAGAGTTATGAAACCGCGAACACGTGAACAGTTTTGAAGACTGCAGAACTGCGTCAAGTCATGTGACAGGCCACCAAAACCGCCGAAGTTTAGACTGCCGGGTTTATGGAGTAACCGTTGGAGTTACCGTGGGATAAGAGATCCGATTGTTCACATGCAGATCACTAACTCTGCTCTGTTAGCATAACTGCCAGAGAAGACTTTATTATAAAGTCTAAAGTGGGTATTTGAATTTAAATACATCGCTATGGTTTACGACTTTATCCTATGTATGGAATGTGATGATGGGATTCGAATCCCTTATCACCAAAATTGTCTCCAACAATTTTCTAAAGGAGGAAAACAGAAATTCGAGGACAGGCCAACATAACATACAGAACGTTATCATCAAGTATAAAAGTGGATTTCGAAGTGAATTAAGCATGAAGCTTAAGAACCTAATTAAGAAGGTTCATGAATTAAGTTAAATTAAAAGACCTTGTAATCTTAACCAAAAGCTTAATTTGGTTTATTGAAGATTGAGGTAGCATTATTTGCCATGAATTTATGAGCTCCTATTGTATAAAAGAAAGTATTTTTCTTTGTAAAAAGGAGAGGGCACTTTTTGAAGAGAGTGTTGAGCACTTTTTGAAGAGAGGAGTGTTGAGAGTGAGATCTCAAGAGAGGAGAGTTTTCCCTACTTCAGGAGGAAGTAGACACTCTTCAGAAGATAGATGAAGTATTTGGTGGAGAGTTTGTCATTGTAGGTTTATTGAAGGAGCAAAGCCATCCTACTTGCATAAAGACAACATCGAAGTATGTTGATGATAATGAGATCAACTTCGACATTCTAAAACTCTTTCAGCCACCAAGCCGTCGAAGGTCCATAAAGCATCAGTCCTCAGTTTGTTTTAGTGTGCGAATCATCCATGTATTTTCTTATGTGTTGAAAGAAAAGAGTTGTATCAATTAGCCTATTCAAGGGAAGGTCCATATCTGTAGCATCAGTAGTGAAACTGATGATTCCTTGTAGCATATTTATCTCGGATTAAATAGTACAACGAACGCACAATTCTGAGGCGGACTTGGAGACGTAGTCCAAGTGGGACGAACTCCATCACAAACTTCTTTGTCTTATGGTATGTGTTGTCGTTCCTAGAGACAACCTAGAGTTGTGATAGACCAGTGCCTAGGACATCTTATATTAGCAAGGAGCATATGGTATAACAGAGGAAGTTATCAAATAAAAGCTCTCATGCTATCTCTTGTAAACAAGGAATATTAATCAGCATGGGACCAAGACCTTCAGAAACTGACACAGAGGAAAGAATATTGCAGAGACAACATGCAAAACTCCAATATAAAAGCAACAGACAATTCAGAGACAACTTACTGTAAAGAGGGCCAATTCAAAAATACCTCATAGAAATAAATTATCAGAAGGTGTATGTAGTGAATGAAATATAGAGAAGATATTAGTTATCATTGAGCTGATATCCAGATACACAATACCACCATGTATGGGCTTACCAATCTAAGAATCCATTCATGACAATAGAGTTTTAAAAACACCCTCCCAAAGCAACTAATATAGCAGAAATACGGTTTAGATGAATAGTGGAACAAAATATCATGCATGAGCCATATTTAAAGTGCTTGACTAATTCGAGCATGGGTATCAACTAGGATAAATCCATACCAAAAGATTAGTGAGCCACTCGCATTCCAAAACATGATACAGGAAAGATGGACGAAACAAAATGATCTATTAAAATAACACATAAGAGAGAAAGTTACACACTATGAAATACCAAAGACCAGAATCCTCTTAACAGATGGAACTCCTCCTCACTGAGACCCTACAGGCTCTAAGCCTTCATACAAGAGCTCGACAAAATGTATACAAAAATCCGTTTACTACATAATTTTCTGATAAAATCTGGAACCCTAAATCATCTGTTCTTCGGGAGCTTTATAGGAGAACAAGAAAGCTCCAAAAGGGAGTAGGTGATGAACATTGAATTGCCTCATTAAGGCAAGATGGCGGAAACGTGCACGCCCACACTGCTGAATGACTTTGTAATGCTGTTTGTACTCTGTTGCCTGCTTACTGAAATAAATGCACTAGGTAGAAATCTCTTCAGGAACACGGCAAAGGAATAAAATCACATAGACATTCCGTCCTTTCCTGCAAGAAAATGGTGCTGAAAAGAAAGCTTTAAGGTATTTTTTCTGTGAATAGTACCCTCTGCCTTCTAAACCCTAAATTACGATTTAAGATCTTCAATGCTGAACGTTGAACTCTTCGATCATTTACTAATATTTCTCTACTATTCCATTAATATCTCCATCTGCGCAATCTGTGCTTTTGAATGACTCTGGAAGGTTTGACAGATTTTAACCCTGCTTCTTTAATTAGAGTCTTGTCGATATATCTCCCCAGGCCCTTCTCCATAATTATAGCCTCTGAAAAATGGTACTTTGATGTGTTCTCTGTTATTGTAATAAAGGCTATAAATCATGGCAGTTTTCCGCCGCTGTAACCCTGCAAAATCCGCAAACTTGTTAGAAAAACCAGGCATGGGGATGGTGGATGTGGCGGTGTCAATGAAAATGGTGGTGCGGACATGGAAAACTGGTGGAACAATGTAGGGTAACGATGGTGAATGGATTGATGAAAGGTTTTAACGTGAAACATTTTAAATTTGACCTATGACTGGGATATATAACGGAAGGAGGAAAAATATGTGACACACACGTGGAGCGGGTGACGTGGAGGTATGGAGTCAACTGGTGGAGGGGTAAGTGACTTGGACCGTCAGATCTCAGGAGGATATCAACGGCTAAAAATGCATCGGAGGACGATGAGCGGTGGGCCAAGGGTATGATTTCCTCGTGTTAACCTCCGCGTAGCTTCGAGGAGCGATCGTCGTCGGATGGGCTACTGTAGATCGGACGGCTCACGCACATATCACGCCACATCCGCTGCCGAACTATAACGCGCAATGAACGGTGGTTTTTGGGCCGTACGCAGAGACACGCAGCGAACAATTTATGGAATCTATCCGAAAAGAGAAATACCGCCCGCCTCGGAAAGGCAGTGCGATATAAACCACTGGTTTTGTACAGTGCATGGAGCGGGGACCACCAGGGCGGGAGTACTATGGATCGTTGATTTGCGGTTTAATCGGATGGCGGCCAGGCGATTTGGGTGATGGACGGAGTGGGCCACGGGTGCAATGAAGACTTGCGAATGCCGTCGGATCTGTACAGATCGACGGTTATAAATGCGCTTGATATATATATATATATGTGTGTGTGTGTGTGTGTGATAAGCACTTTCGGGTTTAGTGCTTGGTCTGGCACCCAGGTTACATGGAGAAAAGGACTGAGGGGCTAGGGCCGAAAGGTGCCAAACCTTATATATTTTAAAATGCGGGTTTTTGGCCATTTTAAATGCAATTTTTAGGCTAGGCAAAGGTAACGATAGGCAGAAAAAGCATTTCTCAGGACAAAAGAGGAGGCTTGAAAGATTTAAGCGATATTGCTTATCAAAATTTCAATAGGATGCTGATATGATCAACAGTATGACTTGTGTGATTTATGTGAAATTGTTCAATCTAAACATATATAGATTATTTCATGCCTAAACAGTTAATGCACATAATAACTGTTCAGTAATACTGCCAATCACATGTTGCACAAGGATTAGAAACGATCTTGGTTAAAATTCCGCATTTTAATAACTTGAGTGTTAATTGCTATAAATTTTTATAGACGAAGTCTGTAGAGGGCCAGGTAGCCTCTGGATCTCATCCTTTCTTTAAGGGTGACATATCCAGTAAATTCCCCTATAGTCAATCTCTAAAATAGAGCTAAGTAACTCAGGCCGTTTTCAGATCAAGTGGTATCAGAGCAGCGAGTTCTTTGCAGGTACAAGAAGGGCAAGAACACTTGCCAGCTATCAACTTGTCAAAAATGCAAATTGTCAGGGCATGTTCAAGACAATTGTACAATGTTTCCAAAGGAAATAGTACCGACACTAGCAGCTCAAGAAGAACCCAAGTCACCTGCTGGAGATCAAACAAGTACTGAAAGGAATTGGGCCGACTTCATACCTTATGCTTAAACGATTTTGTAATATCTAGATCTGGTAAAGTTGTAAATAGGTTCTAGAATTGAATTTGTTTTTCAAAAGAATTGTAATAAAAATTTTGGAGAAACAAAAGTTCTTTTAGTTGGGAGGTGTGATCCAATTTTTAGAATTGTTAAAATTGTATCGAAATTACTCAAACGACGAAGATGGTTATTTGAAATTTGGTAATTTTTGATTATGTAATAAATCAGGTATTGATCCAAATGATCATTAAATTTGTGAAGTTCAAATGTGCGACATCGATCGACATTAACATCAGAAGTGACTCCAACAAATGTGCAAAGCACCAATCAAAGACATCGTCAAATCGACCTGCGACAGAAACAACTAGTTTGTCAAAAATACTTAAGTAATAAAACTTGTCCTAAGTCTTTATGTAAAGGTCAAAAATGTCTACAGTCCGCTTTTGTAAACCTTAATGGACAAAACGGATCCTAAGGTAAAAAGGACTTAATTTAAAATCCTAAGTCCTAAGTTTAAGTCCTAAATATTAGTGCTAGGTGTCGAAGGAAAATACACTTTGTAAAAGCCTAAATCTACTCCTAGGGAAAAATGTTAAATTCAAGTCCTATTCCTAAGTTTTCTAAACTTATGGACTTAAAGTCCCTAGAAAAAAATTATTCCATAAACCTTATATTAAAGTTTCGAATGTCGAAAACTAAGATGTCAAACCTTTTTTAACATAAGGTTCGATGTAATGGTGTTAAAGACCTTTAGGCGCAAAAGGTTGTATATTAAAATTCGAAACCTACCAAAAACCTTATTGTAAGGTTCGGAGGTCATGTTATAAAGTGCATTGTAATGGGTAACGGAAGTCAGACTTCATAAACCCTAATGTAAAGGTTTGATGTAAATAAACCTTATGTTAAAGTTTGAAAGGTCGGACTTGGGTTTTCATAAACCTTATTGTAAAGTTTGAATGGTCAGGCTCGGGATATGTTTTATTTAAAACATTGTAAATAACCCATAGAGTTATCCATACTACTAAGGGATTTAAACTGCGTCGTAAGTCTTGTGACCATGATGGTGAAGACCGCAATGGAAGTTGCAAATCATGTGGATTATGAGCTATCAGAGTTATGTAACAGAGTTATGAAACCGTGAACACGTGAACAGTTTTGAAGACCGCATAACCGCGTCAAGTCATGTGATAGGTCACCGGAACTACCGGAGTTTAGACTGTCGGGTTTATGGAGTAACCGTTGGAGTTACCGCTGGATAAGAGATCCGATTGTTCACATGCAGATCACTAACTCCGCTCGGTTAGCATAACCGATGGAGAAGACTTTATTATAAAGTCTAAAGTGGGTATTTGAATTTAAATAAATCGCTATGGTTTAGGACTTTATCCTGTGTATGGAATGTGATGATGGGATTCAAATCCCTTATCACCAAAATTTTCTCTAACAATTTTCTAAAGGAGGAAAACAGAAATTCGAGGACAGGCCAACATAACATACAGAATGTTATCATCAAGTCTAAAAATGGATTTCGAAGTGAATTAAGCATGAAGCTTAAGAACCTAATTAAGAAGGTTCATGAATTAAGTTAAATTAAAAGACCTTGTAATCTTAACCAAAAGCTTAATTTGGTTTATTGAAGATTGAGGCAGCATTATTTGCCATGAATTTATGAGCTCCTATTGTATAAAAGAAAGTATTTTTCTTTTTAAAAAGGAGAGGGAAATTTTTGAAGAGAGTGTTGAGCACTTTTTGAAGAGAGGAGTGTTGAGAGTGATATCTCAAGAGAGGAGAGTTTTCCCTACTTCAGGAGGAAGTAGGCACTCTTCAGAAGACAGATGAAGTAATTGGTGGAGATTTTGTCATTGCAGGTTTATTGAAGGAGTGAAGCCATCCTACTTGCATAAAGACACCATCAAAGTGCGTTGATGATGATGAGATCAACTTCGACATTCTAAAACTCTTTCAGCCACCAAGCTGTCGAAGGTCCATAAAGCATCAGTCCTCAGTTTGTTTTAGTGTGCGAATCATCCATGTCTTTTCTTATGTGTTGAAAGAAAAGAGTTGTATCAATTAGCATATTCAAGGGAAGGTCCATATCTGCAACATCAGTAGTGAAACTGATGATTCCTTGTAGCATATTTCTCTCATCTTAAAGAATACAACGAACGCAAAATTCCGAGGCGGACTCAGAGACGTAGTCCAGATGGGACGAACTCCGTCACAAAATTCTTTGTCTTATGGTATGACTTGTGTGATTGATGTGAAATTGTTCAATATAAACATACATATATTATTTCATGCCTAAATAGTTAACGCACATAATAAGTGTTCAGTAATACTGCCAATCACATGTTGTACAAGGACTAGAAACGATCTTGGTTAAAATTTCGCATTTTAATAACCTGAGTTTTAATTGCTATAAAGTTCTATAGACAGAGTCTGTAGAGGGCCAGGTAGCCTCTGGATCTCATCCTTTCTTTAAGGGTGACATACCCAGTAAATTCCCCTATAGTCAATCTCTGAAATAGAGCTAAGTAACTCAGGTCGTTTTCAGATCAAGTGGTATCAGAGCAGCTAGTTCTTTGTAGGTACAAGATGGGCAAGAACACTTGCCAGCTATCAACTTGTCAAAAATGAAAATTGTCAGGGCATGTTAAAGACAATTGTCCAATGTTTCCAAAGGAAATAGTACCAACACCAGCAGCTCAGGAAGAACCCAAGTCACCTGCTGGAGATCAAACAAGTACTGAATGGAATTGGGCTGACTTCATGCCTTATGCTTAAATGATTTTGTAATATCTAGATCTGGTAAAGTTGTAACTATGTTCTAGAATTGAATTATTTTTTCAAAAGCATTGTAATAAAACTTTTGGAGAACCAAAAGTTCTTTTAGTTGGGAGGTGTGATCCAATTTTTAGAATTGCTAAAATTGTATCGAAATTACTCAAACGACCAAGATGGTTATTTGAAATTTGGTAATTTTCGATTATGTAATAATTCAGGTATTGATCCAGACGATCATTAAATTTGTGAAGTTCAAATGTGCGACATCGATCGACATCAACTTCAGATGCGACTCCAGCAAATGTGCAAAGCGCCAATCAAAGACATCGTCAAATCGACCTGTAACAGAAACAACTAGTTTGTCAAAAATACTTAAGTAATAAAACTTGTCCTAAGTCTTTATGTAAAGGTAAAAAATGTCTACAGTCCGATTTTGTAAACCTTAATGGACAAAACATATCCTAAGGTAAAAATGACTTAATTTAAAATCCTAAGTCCTAAGTTTAAGTCCTAAAGATTAGTGCTAAGTGTCGAAGGAAAATACACTTTGTAAAAGCCTAAATCTACTACTAGGGAAAAATGTTAAATTCAAATCCTATTCCTAAGTTTTCTAAACTTATGGACTTAAAGTCCCTAGCAAAAAATTATTCCATAAACATTATATTAAAGTTTCAGATGTCAAAAACTAAGATGTCAAACCTTTTTTAACATAACGTTCGATGTAATGGTGTTAAATACCTTTAGGCGCAAAAGGTTGTATATTAAACTTCGAAACCTACCAAAAACCTTATTTTAAGGTTCGGAGGTCATGTTATAAAGTGCATTGTAATGGGTTTCGGAAGTCAGGCTTCATAAACCTTAATGTAAAGGTTTGATGTAAATAAACCTTATGTCAAAGTTCGAAAGGTCGGACTTGGGTTTTCAAAAACCTTATTGTAAAGTTCGAATGGTCAGGCTCGGGATATGTTTTATTTAAAACATTGTAAATAACCCACAGAGTTATCCAGATTGCCAAGGGATTTAAACCGCGTCGGAAGACTTGTGACCAGGATGGTGAAGACCGCAGCAGAAGTTGCAAACCGCGTGGATTATGAGTTGTTGGAGTTATGTAACAAAGTTATGAAACCGTGAACACGTGAACAATTTTGAAGACCGCTGAAATGCGTCAAGTCATGTGACAGGTCAACGGAATCGCCAGAGTTTAAATTGCCGGGTTTATGGAGTAACCGTTGGAGTTACCGCCGGATAAGAGATCCAGTTGTTCACATGTAGATCACTAACTCCGCTCGGTTAGCATAACCGCTGGAGAAGAATTTATTATAAAGTCTAAAGTGGGTATTTGAATTTAAATACATCGCTATGGTTTAGGAATTTATCCTATGTATGGAATGTGATGATGGGATTCGAATCCATTATCACCAAAATTGTCTCTAACAATTTTCTAAAGGAGGAAAACAAAAATTCGAGGACAGGCCAACATAACATACAGAATGTTGTCATCAAGTCTAAAAGTGGATTTCGAAGTGAACTAAGCATGAAGCGTAAGAACCTAATTAAGAAGGTTCATGAATTAAGTTAAATTAAAAGACCTTGTAATCTTAACCAAAAGCTTAATTTGGTTTATTGAAGATTGAGGCAGAATTATTTGCCATGAATTTATGAGCTCCTATTGTATAAAAGAAAGTATTTTTCTTTGTAAAAAGGAGAGGGAAATTTTTGAAGATAGTGTTGAGCACTTTTTGAAGAGAGGAGTGTTGAGAGTGAGATCTCAAGAGAGGAGAGTTTTCCCTACTTCAGGAGGAAGTAGGCACTCTTCAGAAGATAGATGAAGTAATTGGTGGAGAGTTTGTCATTGCAGGTTTATTGAAGGAGTGAAGCCATCCTACTTGCATAAAGACAACATCAAAGTACGTTGATGATGACGAGATCAACTTCGAAATTCTAAAACTCTTTCAGCCACCAAGCTGTCGAAGGTCCATAAAGCATCAGTCCTCAGTTTGTTTTAGTGTGCGAATCATCCATGTATTTTCTTATGTGTTGAAAGAAAAGAGTTGTATCAATTAGCATATTCAAGGGAAGGTCCATATCTGCAACATCAGTAGTGAAACTGATGATTTCTTGTAGCATATTTCTCTCGTCTTAAAGAATACAATGGATGCACAATTCTGAGGCGGACCCGGAGACGTAGTCCAGATGGGACGAACTCCGTCAAAAAATTCTTTGTCTTATGGTATGACTTGTGTGTTTGATGTGAAATTGTTCAATCTAAACATACATATATTATTTCATGCCTAAATAGTTAATGCACATAATAAGTGTTCAGTAATACTGCCAATCACATGTTGTACAAGGACCTAGAAATGATCTTGGCTAAAATTACGCATTTTAATAACCTAAGTTTTAATTGCTATAAAGTTCTATAGATAGATTCTGTAGAGGGTCAGGTATCCTCTGGATCTCATCCTTTCTTTAAGGGTGACATATCCAGTAAATGCGCCTACAGTCAATCTCTGAAATAGAGCTAAGTAACTCAGGTCATTTTCAGATCAAGGATAGGCAATATTGTACAATGTTCATATGAGCTTTATGAGTTTATTAATTTCCATGGTATCCTAATAAGATGATATTGATTTTTTTTTTGAAGACATTAATACTATACAACATAAGATCAAATAATTAAGTAAAAATGAGCTACATGCATCTACCAAAAATTATGTCAGTGATATGATTTTAAAGCAAGAATATCTAATCATGTATTTTCAAATTGGCCCAACAATCCACAATTCTATTCGTGAATCTTCAAGTACATTGAAAAAATGAAACAATGGTTGTGATGGGTTAGAGTGACTATGATACTAATAAGACCATTGTGATGAACTAGTATTCCTTAATTGTAGATTGGGGAATTTCATTGTGAATGCAAAAAATCCTAGACAATGAGGGGATCACAACTCCAGATGAGATGAGAGCATATCACGAACATAAACCTGAGCATACCCTTATAAATGTCAGGGCTAAGTTGTCAAATCCTCAAAGTCACAAGACACAAGACTTACTATTGTAGAAATGAAGCTAAAAAGAAACAACCATTATGTACACATGCCTCCTATAAATACAAAGTAACCACTCCTGTGGCATCTAGGAAACACATATTTGTCCTAAAAATTATAAACTCTAGTTGCATTAGACACATCAGACTGAGGATATTAGAAATGCAGTGTCAACCTCACATTGTACTGAGCCAAATTCAACTGATTGTGAAATAATTGTGGAATGATAACTTACAAAAAAAATATTAGAACATTGATGGGATGAACTATGGTAAATAAATGTTATAAAGGTGGAACACATGAGGTCTAAGAGCAACCTTCTTTTAGAAATTTATAGTCGATGCATTGTGAAATTTTCATTCCAAGGCATAAAATAGGTGTAACTTATAATGAGAGACCTTCTTGGTGGTGATATAATG
The DNA here is from genome assembly GCA_034641835.2 of Pinus albicaulis. NCBI lineage: Eukaryota > Viridiplantae > Streptophyta > Pinopsida > Pinales > Pinaceae > Pinus > Pinus albicaulis. The sequence continues at coordinate 973,095,788 of CM076573.1, forward strand.
ACTCTTCTTATGTGAAAGGATGTTGCACATTTCTATAGCTATTAGGTACCTATACTACACTAGTAATATAGGGACCTAACATACCCATTGCTTTTGAAAGTCATCCAATCAAAGGAAAGTATTTACAGAAAGCTGTTTATGAGAAGGAAATGTTGGCAATACTACACTAGTAATATAGGAACCTAACAATAGCTCAGAGATTGTCTTGGCTATTCAGTCAATTTATGATAGAGTAGTAACATCTAGTTATCATGGTTGATAAAAATCTATTACATGATTAGTTCAAAAATTCACAAAGTGATTATTGAGATGCACTCAAACTTGATGTACACAACAAGCCTTATCATTCGTTTCAGACCTATAAGAGATATGTGTCTTAGTATGACAAAGAAAAATCCCATGGGCATCTATATACAAGCTATAAGGCTAAGATTTCATTAAAGGGGCACTCACATGCAAACGCAAAACAATAGTTTTAAGGCAAATATATGTAGAATACTATGGCGATATATATATGAGCACATGGAATACAAGAAAATGATTTTCTAGTTGACCTTTGTTAAGGACTATTGAATCTTTCAATTTAAAGGAACATGGAAAATATTTGAAGGGTCAACCTAAAACATGAATTTGGATAACTGAGCCAACCTATGGTATAAAGGATAGATCCAACCATTGATTCAATTCATTTGGAGCACTAAAGTGTCCACTTTGGATGATGACATAAAGGATGGAACACCTTGGCATGGTGCTCGAACCCCATTCAAATATGTTTTTGTTGGTATCGATCAACATGGAGCCCTTACATCCACATATGAAGAAATAATTTGGTTGTGGCTTTCTTGGTTGGAGAAGTTGAAAAGAACTTGGGAAATTTTTGAAGGGAAACCTATTTTAAGGACCAAACCTTTTGAAGGTTTCTTTGTTGTGACTTGAGGCAATTTCTTCAATTGGAATCCCAAAGGTATGGAGCATCTTTTGGAAGGGCCTTTAGAGCCTAGTCATTGCCACTTTGAAGGGGATTTAGAGGATGGAAACCAAATGCTAATGCCCCCTATACACCTCATATATGAACACAAGTGACTTTTGAGGGCTTGTTCCCCTTGACTTTTGTAGTGGCTTGAGAAACCATTATTTTGTATAATTTAGATTAGTTAATTATATTAAAGGGCCTTTTACTCCTACATAGGCTAGAGGAGGGGATTTAAGCCTAAGAAATTAATATTTTAATGTAAAGTAATCTGAGCATCTCCTCTATAAATAGATATGCACTTCTTCTCACTTTCTCATAGATGGATTGGGGGATAAGTCACTTAGAAAATCGCCATATAGCAAATTTCTATGGATAGATGAGTTAAGAAACCTCTTGGAGAGGCCTTGTTGATGTGGATAGTTCTCTTTCTGTGTATAATTATTGATGAAGTTTGATGGATGCATGATAATTTGAGTAAAATATTTTTTTTATCTTGTTTACATTAATGAATAATGATTACTAAGTAGTCACCAAAGTAATTTTAATTGTTGGTATTTTTATCTCATTATCTTCCTTGAACAAAATTTTCATTAATTTCTTTTGAGGTGACCTATGTGAAAGGTCCCTCTCCCTTATTTATTGCTGAATAATATAGGATTACTAGGTCAAACCTCCAAGGGACACAAGTAATGTATCCCCTAGCCTTTTAACCTAAATATATTCTAGTTTTTCTTTAAGTTTGTTGATCATGTAACTCCATACACCAAAGTAATATATTGGCATGCTAAGAATTTTTTCCATTTTAAAAACCCTTTAAATTATTTTTTTGGACATTGAAAATTATTTATTGTGTGCTTGGAGATATTTCTTGAACTTATCTTGCTTGAAATAAGCCTTCCAATCAAACATTGTACCCTTCAAACTCAAATATGTAAATTACCTTCAAAGCCCTAAAATCCCCAATGATCCTATCTTAGGGAGAACCCTGTTGAGCTAGAGGAAAGCTAGCCAAAAATGAGTAGAGGGTTGGTGAGATGATAATTCCCTCGTCTTAATGACACAATGTCTCACACTTAAGCTTTAAAATTTTATCTTATGAAATGTGAGATTTTTTTGTAACAAGACCTCCGCCTCAAACGAACAAAATTGAGTTAGTGTGCATACTAAGGCCCAACTGAAGTTGATTGAATAAATGACAAAGATATGTATGTAGGATGAGATTTTGTTGTGTAACCAGCTCCAAAAATAGAAGAAAAGAGATATCAACGCCTTAGAAATAAGCCACTTCGAGGGGGCAACCTCCAATACATTACATAAATGAATAATTCTTGGATGATTGAATTTACAAAACCTCCTTTCTATATATAGGAGTCCATGGGGCCATAATATAATCCTAGTGGGACACAATGTAATCCTAGCCAACCTAACAATAATAATTTAAGGGCACAATAATAACAATATGGGGGTTACAAGGGTACAATAATAACAATAAGGGGGTTACACTAACAACAATAAGGGACTATACTAGTAATATAGGGACCTAACATGTCCCTCTCCTTAAAAAAAAGTGTTGTCCTCAACGCTTGAGTAGCTCTGGGTGCTTTTGTATAAAATTCTCATCCTCCCATGTAGAATCTTCAGTGGGTAAGTTCTTCCACTTGATGAGATACTCCGAAATTGATCGATTCCGTAGTTGTCGAGTTCTTGTTTCCGTGACCGCTTCAGGTTCCAATATGATTTTTCCTTCCTCATCAAGTTCTGGCAATATTGTTTGAACTGGAAGATTTTCACCTATAACCTTCTTTAAGCATGAAACATGGAAAATCGGATGCACTCGTGAAGAAGCAGGAAGCTCCAATTTGTATGCCATAGTACCAATCTTTTGCAACACCTTGTAAGGACCATAGTACTTTGGTGATAATTTATTATCCTTCTTAGCTTGCTTGAGGGACATTTTTTTGTATGGCTGTAGCCGTAAAAATACCCAATCTCCTACATCAAAACTTCTCTCGCTGCGATGTTGATCTGCCTGTTGTTTCATTCGATTTTGTGCCAAATTCAGGTTATCCTTTAAGAGTTGGAGAACTTCTTGCTGATGCTCGATGTGATCTTCCACCGCTTGAACCTTAGAATTTTCTCTTAAAGATGATGTGATGGATGGTGGATGATATCCATAAAGTGCCATAAATGGGGTCATTTTTGCTGCAGTATGGAAGGAAGTGTTATACCACCATTCAGAGAGAGGTAACCACTTGACCCATTGTGTTTGTTTATCAGATACAAAAAAACGAAGATATCCTTCCAAAAATTTATTTACTATCTCATTTTGACCATCAGATTGAGGATGATAAGATGAGCTATGAGCTAATTGAGTACCCAAACAAGAAAATAACTCCATCCAAAATTTCCAGTAAAAATGGGATCTCTGTCGCTCACAATAACCCTTGGGTTTCCATGTAGCTTTTGAATTGTGTCCATAAATGTAGTAGCAACTGTACTTGCTTTAAATGGATGAGATAATGCACAAATGTGTGCATACTTGGTAAGTCTATCAACTACCACCATGATGACACTCTTTCCTTCGGACTTAGGTAAACCTGTGATAAAATCCATTGAAATCTCCTCCCAACGTTGACTTGGAATGGATAAAGGTTGTAGAAGTCCTGTGGTCTTAATTGTTTCCACTTTATTCTGCTGGCAAACCAAACATTCCGCCACAAACTTTCGAATATCAGATTTAAGGCCATCCCAAAAAAATTCTTTCTTCGCCCTGTGGTAAGTTTTTAAAAATCCTGAGTGTCCTCCTAAAGGAGAAGTGTGCAATTCCAGAAGAATCTTTTGTTTTAGTTGGGAATTCTTACAAAGATATAAGCGATCTCTGTACCATAAGGAATCATTTTTCCAACTAAATGTATCAGATGTACTAGGATCTTGCTGCAACTTTTGAATGAGTGTCCATACATCTTTGTCCTTCTTCCATTCATCTCTTGCTTCGATTATCCAATCTGGTTGGATAATAGAAATGGAAAAGAGTAATGCTTCCACCTCTTCATTCTTTCTTGAGAGTCCATATGCAACAACATTAAGCTTTCCTTTTTTGTATATTATTTAAAAGTCATAACCCAACATCTTTGTGACCCATTTTTGCTGCTCTTTTGAAGATAGTCTTTGTTCCAAAAAGTGTTTAAGACTATCATGATTATTTTTTACCTTGAAGTGTCTTCCCATTAGGTAAGTTCGCCATTTCTTTAGTGCATGCAGTATTGCTAACATTTCCTTCTCATAAATAGGTTTCTGTAAATACTTTCCTCTGATTGGATGACTTTCAAAAGAAATGGGTCTTCCTTCATGCATTAAAACAACACCAATTCCATTTCATGAGGCATCACATTCCACAATAAAGGTTTTTGTGAAGTCTGGCGTAGCTAAGATTGGTGCTCGACACATTTCCTCTTTAAGATGTTCAAAGGCCTTAGTTGCTTCAGGAGTCCATGAAAATGCATCTTTCTTCAATAATGTTGTTAGAGATGCTGCTATTCTCCCATAATTCTCAACAAAATTGCGATAATACCTTGTTAACCCGAGAAATCCTCGCAACTACTTTATGGTTGTGGGGAATTTCCATTCCTTAATGGCTTTAATTTTGTTAGGGTCTACCTTAACACCCTCGTGAGATACAATATGACCCAGATATTCCACCTCTTGTACTCCAAAGAAACATTTGGATGTTTTTGCAAATAATTGTTTCTCTTGCAATAGTTTGAGCACCCTATCAACATGTTCAACATGATCCTTCCAAGACATGTTGTAGATTAGCATATCATCAAAAAATGCTAGCACAAATTTTCCAAGGAAGGGTTTGAAAATGGAATTCATCAACCCTTGAAATGTAGAAGTTGCATTGGTAAGGCCAAAAGGCATGACCAAAAATTCATAATGACCCTCATGAGTTCGAAATTCTATTTTTGGAATATCTTCAGTCTTCATTCTAATTTGGTGATATCCTGAACAAAGATCCAACTTGGTAAAATAAATTGCTCCATGTAATTCATCCAATAATTCATCAATCACAGGAATGGGAAATTTATCTTCAATGGTGAGCTTATTGAGCTCCCTATAATCCGGACACATTCACCACGATCCATCCTTCTTGTGTACCAATACTACAGGAGCAGAGAAAGAACTTTGACTAGGTTGAATTATACCTTCCTCTAAAATTTCTGCAATCATACGTTCAATTTTGCTCTTTTGGACTTAAGGATATCTATAAGGCCTAATGTTTGGAAGAACACTTCCTGGAATCAAATGAATAGCATGATCATGATCACGAATAGGTGGGAGTCCTTTGGGAGTTTCAAACAACTTGGAATGATTGTCCAAGACTTGTTGGAGATCTGAAGAAATAGATGATTTTGATGTTGGAACTTCTAGTGAGCATAATTGTGCAATTACGCCTTGTTGTTCTTTCTTTAGAAGCTTTGTCATGAAATTAGAGCTTATTATCTTTCCCGGCTTCCCCGTAACACCCCGTAATTCGACTTCCTTTCCTTCTGAAAAAAATTTCAAGAAAATTTCTTGAAAATTAAAAGCTACCATCCCCAAAGATTGTAACCATTGTACTCCTAGTACAACATCAACACCTCCCATAGGAATGGAAAGCACTGGACTAGTCAATACATATTCCCCCATGGTTAGCTTGATATTATGGCATTTTCCAAAGCAATTTATATTTCCTCCATTTGCAACCATCACTTGACATTCTGGTGTTGGGTATAGGAAACAATTTAATTCCTTTTCTACCTTATAATGAATAAAATTATGGTTGCTACTTGAATCAATCAACACTATTACCTTTTTATTCTTGATATGTCCTTCTATATTGAGAGTTTGAGGAGTGGTAATTCCTACCAGTGCATTACACGATATGGTGGGATTCATTTCTTCCCCTTCTATGGCTAGTTCCTGGTGTATATCCTCTTCTTGTTCATTTTCTTCTTCCTCTTCACAATATATGTAAAATAATTTCTTCTCAGCACACTTATGACCTTTAGTGTATTTTCTATCATAGCTGTAGAAAATCCCTTTTGCTCTTTTTTCTTCCAATTGTTGTGGTGTCAACCTTGTAGGTTCTGGAAACCTAGGCGTAGCAACACTTCCTTCTTTATAGAAGTGAGTGGTAGGCTTCCTTGTCGCCATAATTTTACATTCAATTTTTCTTGCCAACCTGAATGCCTTCTCCAATTAATCAGGTTCCAAAACGTGAACTTCATGTTGGATGTTATCCTTTAAAGTTCCTATGAAGAGATCAATCCTGTGTTCCTCTGGAATATAAGTTACCCTTATATTCAATGTTTGGAAGTCCTCAATGTGCTCCCCCATTAAGCCCTTTTGTTTGAGATTTATCAATTGGCTAAAGAAGGTGTTGCTCTTTGTATACTCATAATGTGCTATCATTTTCTCCGTAAAAATTGACCAAGTGACAATTTTTTTATGGGAGCAAAGCCATCGATACCATACAAATGTATTTTGTTCTAAATATAAAGTTGCAATGCGTACCTTTTATGTGTTTTGCACGTTATGGAGATCAAAATATTGTTCCATTTGTAGTATCCATGTTACATGATCCTTTCCATCAAACTTCCTCATCTCAATTTTTGGAATATGGTGGTTCTTCATGCCAACATTAGATTTTTTGAAATCACGATTAACATTTATTTTTTTCTCATCATGAGTTTCTTCTACTATCTTTTCACCATTATGAAACATTTCTTGTATCAACTTTGTCAAACCTTCCATGTCTAATTTTAGATCATTCTTCATGTTTTCCATGTTGTCTTTCATGTCATCCATCTTAGCTTCCATGCCAGCTTCCATGCCATCCATCTTAGCTTCCACGCCTTTCTTCAAAACTTCCATTTCATTTTTTGTTGCTCTTTGCAAGAGCGAAATTTGGTGCACTTGCTCTTGTAATTTTGATATATCATGTTGCAATTCTTCATCTTTATGAGTCATAGTAGAGCCTTCTGAAGGCTTAATGGGTGTTGAATTATTTTTACAGGTCATATTTTAGAACCCAATACTAATATCTATTCTACAATATGCCCTTGGAATCAATTCAAATTTATTCTTCAAACAAGACTTATGCAATTCGGAAAAAAAAAAAATACACCTTTTTCTTGCTTTTGAGGAGCTCGATATTGAAATTGGATTATCTCTGTGATTGCAGAACTTCAATATTTGAATTTCAGTACCAACGTAGCCCTCTGAATTCTCTTTTGAATGCCATAGGTCTGACCTGATTTGGATTCTCCAAGACAAATTTGTGTCCAATCTCCCACAATGATCTAATTATGGACTGGTTCAGTAGAGCGAACTTGTATGACTTGCCACGTGTCACTGTTTCATCCTTTGGCTCTGAAATTGATAGCCAAGAAACCAAAGTCCGTGTGGTTGCAACCAAATTTTACGGAACTCCAATCTGATGCTCAGAGAGAGAGTTATGAATCTTTTCCCATGATCACCTCTTTGAGATGAAATTCGGGAGCCTGAAAAAGCACTACCTTCCACAGATCATATCTTCGAAAATATTTCGAACCAAGATCTAAAATTTTTTGACGAGTTTCCTTAGGATTCAGCTTTGTACCCTAAAACTTTTAGATTCTTAACCTTCGTAGAAAAAAATTTATAGCGAAAATTCCACGATGACCTTTTTAGAGCAGCGAAACCATAGAATCCGAAGCTCTGATACCAAATGTTGTGTAACCAGCTCCAAAAATAGAAGAAAAGAGATATCAACGCCTTATAAATAAGCCACTTCGAGGGGGAAACCTCCAATACATTACATAAATGAAAAATTCTTGGATGATTCAATTTACAAAACCTCCTTTCTATATATAGGAGTCCATGGGGCCATAATGTAATCCTAGTGGGCCACAATGTAATCCTAGCTGACCTAACAATAATAATTTAAGGGCACAATAATAGCAATATGGGGGTTACAAGGGTACAATAATAACAATAAGGGGGTTACACTAACAACAATAAGGGACTATACTAGTAATATAGGGACCTAACAGATTTGAGGCTTCATTAAATGATAATTTAGTGTGTAAATTAAGGCCCAATTGAAGTTGATAGAATAATGACACAAAGATGTATGTAGGATGAGGTGTGAAGGGAATCACTTGAGTGAGTTTGAAGGCCAAACCGCACTCCAAACCCTACACATACAAAAGTTAGATAGTCTTTCGTAGCCTTCTAGGAAAACAAATTATTTCAACTCTAAATAGGTGATGTTTGAAGCGAATAATTGTAGTCGAGCTAGAGAATAATCTAACAAACATGAAGCAACCAAACACAAAGTTCTATATATTAGGGAACCGAAAAAAGAAGGTGTCTATGTTTTAATAAAATTTTTAAGACTGAAATACAAAAGTGATAAATTCACACACTCCCCTTCCCAATTGTAGATGAAAGATAGTATTGCTATAAATAGGCTTCAATTTTTGTTTTGTTTCATCCATGTAAACAAACTCTACTTAATTAGAGACAAAATTTTCTTATCCTATAGATTTCAATTACCATCATTTACTCACATTGCACATTGTGTGTAAATTTACATGAACACATATGATATAAAATTCAAGAAAATAGTTCAATTTAAACAACATGGAACCATAACATTTGTAGCAACAAACAAGTAAATTCCCTCATGCATACCTCCTTCACCTTTATCAATTACATCCATGGAATCTTCATCAACCCTAAGAATTTTCTTACTTTCCCATCCACTAAACTAAAAACAAAAACCATAAACAAAGGTAAGAAAAATACAATAGAAACCAAACATGAAAATCAAAACACCAAACCATAAATCAACATGGGCATGCTATCAAATGCGCACAAAATAAATCCATAGCTATAAGAAAATAAAAGCACAAAAAGAAATAGAAAAATATACAAACAATAATAACAAAAGAAGAAAAAAAAAAAAATATAAAATATAAAACAAAGGACAAAGAAAAATAATAGATAGGGGCTCTCCTCTCTAAGCCCATAAAGTGTTTTTGGCCAACTAGATATCCTCCACACCAAAAAAAAATGAGAAATATTAAATATAGACCATAAAATTTTATGAGAAAAAATAAATACACACCAAATATCTTATGAGAAATATGAAATAGAAACCAAAAAAAAAAATTCATAGTAGATTGCATAGATTTTATACCAAAAGAGATACTCACCTCTACCTCTTCATTATAATGCACCGTTTCTCATAGATATTTCCCTAGTTCATTAGTAATCCTCCATATTACTTTTCCTACATTGTGTTGCACTTAATATTTAAATTAGTGACAAATAATATAATATTTCTATAATATAAACAAACATAAATGGAACAATACATACCACCTTAACATTGATCTTCACCTACTACCCTTGTGGGGTTTGCATCAACCCTATATCATCAACGTGGGTTCATGATACCTACCTTAATTTCCACACAAACAAAACCCAACATAAACCAAATAATAAAATAGAACATCAAATTTTATGAATAAACCATAAAATACACAAAAAAGATCATGAAAAATTTTAAATGGGTATTGAATATGTAATGAGAAATCTTGAGTAGTGACAATTTTTTATATATGCAAAACTACGTATAGTTTATGAAAATATTGTAACCACCCCTCACACATTTAACCAATTTCACCAGACTAATAGGGTAAACATGAGAGGAAGAGCTACTATGACATGAACCAACCTCCTAGGTCCCGTTAAGGAAGTGCTGTCAACTACGAGAGACAAAATGACATCTCATAACATCCTATAGGGGCTACAAGCCACTCAGTGGCTAGGTAACCACCACAGGTGGTCAAAAGATGAGTTGGACACCCTTTTCTCTAACTTGGGTCCCAAACCGCACCCACAACAAGCCCTCCATGTGGTTGGAAGCCTCCAACCACATGCACAAGCCTGCATCCATGTGGTTGCAACCTAATTTTCCAAGTTCTAAGCATGAAATCCTATAATCATTGCCATATTTATAGGCTTGCCTCCATATCAGTACCCTAAAATGCTTGAGACTTTCTAGAATCATTTCTAACAAGGAAAATAAACTAAAAATACAATATCAACTCAAAACTTGATCTAAATTGACCAGAACATAATAGGAATTTTGTCAAACACATGGAAAACATGTGAGCTACAGGTCATAAGTGCATATTTGATCATAAAATATGAGATTCATCTGAGAATCACCAAGAAGTCCCTATTCCCTCTCCACATAGCTACAACACCACTAATTAGTCCATACATTCATCACTCATCAATAGTTAAACAATTCATAAAAATAACCATAGAATATACACATAATATAAACAACATATAACCAAGAAATAACTAGTATATAAACCATGGTAACTCAGCATAATATCACCAACAAATTGGAAATAAATATACATGAATCACAATAGAAGAGTAGCTCTTATTAACATAGGAAAATACCAACCAAGTTAGGGACTTCCATGTACCAACCGACCATAGATTGGGTTGAACCAAATCTCTCCTTCATCTAATCACCCCCATGCCATATTCCAAGCGTGAATGTTGGATCTCATGGAATAAACCAAACAAAACCAAACCAAGGCTTCCAAAGGCCAAACCAGCTCAACCCTTAACCAGTGATTCCACCTCATGGTCGGACCTCACTAACACCATCCATATCGGTCTCTACCCAAGCTGTCAAGGGCTTTAGGAACTAGTAAATCAATCCATATCCTTCCAAGGCTCCAGAGCATTTGTACAACTTGGCTCCAGTACTAGTAACTCAACCCACCAATGGCTCAAACATGTTTTTCCAACCTAGGCTCTGAGACTAGTAACTCAACCCAAGTTGTTCCAGGGCTTCTAGAGCATTTGTTCCAACCCACAACCATAAGGAATTACAAGCATAAATCATAAAACAACAACTGGAAAAACCCACAAAACCACATATATCTAGGAAATGACAGGCTAGGCTAAAAAACACTGTCAATCTAAGCAATCCTCTATGCCAATGACAACACATAACCAGATAATCACATCTATATAACATGCATCCATAAATCAGTAAAGAAATCACACATGCAACCTGTTACCTACAAAGCATTCCAGTTGTAGTTATTGATCCACATGTTCCCTTGTGCTTTCCCCCTTTCCTTTGCCTTTTTTCTCCAAATCCAATGAAAACTAGATTCCTCCAAGCATGCTACATAAATGCTCCAAGGTTTCTCTAAGTGTGCAAGAGTATAAGAGAGAGAGAAGGAATAGAAGAGAGCTCCAAGTTAAAACTGATAAAAGGTTGTGAACTGATCCTCATAAGCCTTTTTATCCTTGAGGCCTCTATTTTCTTCATTTTTCCTCAAATTTCCTTCAAATTCCTCCTTGTGCAAATCTGTGACCTTTCATCTCCCTTTTCTCCTATTTTCCATTATTTTCATAAATTAATGCCAATAAATGCCTCTTTTCCTTTTCCAATTTCCATATCCATTTATTAATCACCAGTGATCCCCATCACTATGTCTTTCCCAACAATCAACTTCGAATATGTATCCCATGACATTGGTTATTATTTTTATTTGTTTAATAGGAAATCAACCAAGGGCTGTTAGAAAGACAAAAAATCACAAACCAAAGATAGTTATGGAGGGAGGAGCATCATTATAATTGAAAAAAAAACATTTCATAATAAAGTTTTCATGTATTTTGCACCAAAAAAGAACGCACCATTTTTTTCTACAACACATGATATAATGATGTACAACCAATGGGTTAAGTGCAACTGACATGGAATCATGCATACCTCCTACTCCTTGGTGTTCTCCTTGCCCATTGTACATGTGGATTATATATCAATTATAAACCCATAACATGGGCTAGAGGTAGAACTCACTATCTACCTCTACCATTGCATATGCTAACATTATTCCATATATCATTAACATGAGTATATTTCAATAGTGTCATCAAAATTTCTCCACCATCATCCTTTACGTACATTTCATTGCATTCAATTGATAAAAAATGACAAATAATATAATATGTCTCTACTTCATCCCCGAGGGTTAGCTAAATTGGTCTAGCCTTGATTGTTAAATCACCTTTTCTATTTAGAGGTCACATGATAATTTCTCTTGGTACTCTAGGGATCAAGCTTTATGGTTAAGTTGACAAGAAGTGATCCCTTTGGGTGGATCTGCATGATACAAATATTCCTTGGATGTAGGTGTCACTGATATCCGGGGTTCGTGAACCACATAGAAAAAAATATGTCTCTACTTTAAATGAAGAGACATAAAACCATTTGTACTTCCTCTTCTGTAGCATTCACCTTCACCAATTATATTTTGGATTTTGCATCATCCCTAAAATCACAATATGCGTTGATAGAACCCACCTTAATTTCTCCACCTATTAATCCAAAAAAACACCAAACCAATATATATATATATATTTAATGAAAAATCCTAAAAGGACACCTAAAATCTCATGAGATATATTTAACGAACAATGAAATTTATTTTGTAAAATATTAAACAAATAATGAAATAAACTATTAATAATCTTATGAAAGAAGGTAACTCACCCTCTATGCCATCGCCTCTACCTTTGCTATAACACCCTAGATGTATCTCACACAAAGATATTAAGGGGTTTCATTAATGCTCCTCCACCTTCCTTAACCTGCATTTCATTTAAATTTGAACAAGTGCATATGTAATTACAAAGAAACATATGGGCTAAATTAAAATAAGCATGGAATGATATATAATTGTTTTTGTTGGCAAAGGAATTAAATTTTATTAACAAAAATTAATACATGAGATACAAGTAGATATACATGGGGATTCATGGCCCTGAGGCTCCACAAAGAGAAGTGGAAGGGAGACCATCTGCCTTAAGAAGGGGAAACCATGTAATCTACCAGAAGAAAGAAAGTCTGGTGCCAATACGTTGTCGAAAATAGGCAAAACTGAAACGAGCTAATCTAAGAGTTTATAGAGGAGACTACAACTACGACTGATCGAACATTGGACATTGTGAAAAGAATAGAAGACATAAGAATGAAATGTAAAATGGTGGACTTGTTCATGCTAGGTGAGCGCCTCACGAGCTTGTGGGAGTTGGTTTCTTGTTGCTTGGACTGACTGCATCGATGTTTTTGGTACTTGAAGGGCCCTATTCTAGAAGTTACTCCTCAATATAGTAGCAGAAGGGGTTGGGTCATGGAGGAGTAGTCTTCTTACTAGCAAGCTGAGTGCTAGTGGATTGAATTGGAGCGCCTAGTCACCTGAAAGCCAGAGAACCATGCCCATCACTAACAAAGATGGCGTAAGCCGATGGAGAGCCAATTTGGACCAAATTTTGGAGGGGCTAGGTGAGGGTGAAGAAGGAAGTAATCCATAAATTTCCATGGATATTCCATAGGACAATTCGTCACAACATATATGATAATAATATATTAAAATACTGAAATTTTACACTATTATAGTTTGATTAAAATTCTAGATTTGTAAATTTAACTGTAATTAGTGTATGCACGCAAATGGAAATTATGCAAAAAATTAGATAACAACAAAATAAAATCACACACAAACTTAAGACACAAGATATGCTCTCTGGGAAACCCTTTCGGGAGAAAACCAAACATGAAGGTGAGGTCGCCTCACTCTCTTCTCTGTCTGGAAATATGGTTGTAGGTATGAAGAAGTAGTTCATGTGGCCAGTGGGATGCTACAAAGAAAAAATCCTCTCTGTGTGATCTACCTCCTATCTCACATGGCTATATTGGTTAGCTATCGAACAAAATGCTCTGGAAATAATGTAAATGCTTCTTCATCCTAGTGGACTAGTTATAACACAACCTGATAGACTACTAGCTGTTAATTTTGACTACATCAACTCTTAACTAGAGTTACAATATAGCCTCTTCTAGAGTCTTTTACATCATAATCGTAAGTCTAGCCAATTTTCCATGAATAATGGGGGCTAACGTGACACCCTCTTGAATTATAGGTGTGAAAACAGGAAGGTCAACTTTTGAGTGGCATAAATTTTGCATATATACTCTAATTGACGTGTTTCTTGCACCATTGGGAATATATCTGTGTGTAGAAAAAAATGAAATGATGTGCCACCAAGGAAGAAAATTTTTCCTCCCAAAAAAAATTGTTTGATGCCTCAAAACACTCTCGGAAGGTTTCAGATCTCGTTTTTCCAAACTTGGTCCCACTGGTAAAAATGGTCCCGTGAGCCGATTCCTCCACTTTTTCCACTCCAAAAGCATCGAGATGGATGAAAAACAATATAATGATCCAATATAGATCACACCTCCCAATTTTTGGAGGATTTTGGTCCCCAAAATCTTCTACTAAATGAGGTGAGGAAAATTTTCCTTCACCTTCTCTTTGGTGTACCATTTAGCTTTGCTTGGAAGTTTTCCCTTCAACCTAATCTGCCAAAGTTCATGCTACCCTTGTCTTGTAGTTCTAGAGCTCTTCTACAAAATTGTATCTTCTATCAAATTTTCCTGAGCATCTGGTGCCAAATCCTCCACAGAAGGTAGGACTTGTTCCTCTTCCTGATCTAACATGGAAGGTTGATAGAGTTTCACATTCTCTACATTCACAAATGAGTAAATGTGCATATATGGTTGTAAAATGAGTCGATAGGAATTATCACCCACCTTTTCCAGTATCTCAAAGGGACCATACCTCAGAGCCTTGATTTTATTACAAGGCCTCTGCATGCTCTCCTTGTTCAACAATAACCATACTCTCTATCCCACCTTGAATTAATTTTATATTTTGTGTTGATCATGCATGGCCTTATACTTCTTCTAAAACTTCTTCAGTGTTTCTTGCACCTATATATGGATCTTCCAGAACTTATTTATAAAATTTTCATCCCTCAAAGCATCTCCTGTAAGATCTTCCTGTGGAAATTATACTGCAGTATCTTGGTTTATTTCACCTACTTGATTTAGATTAATACAAGTTATTTTCAGAAATTAGATTAAGAAAATACTGAAATAAACACAATTATAGCCTACACATTCATATCATTTACTGAATAATACACTCATACAACAAAGTGACACATGGATTTTTGGACATAAGTCCCCGGAAAAACCCAAAGTGGGAAAATCGGTGCAGCAGATATGAGGGTTGTTTTATTAAGTAGATTCCGAGTACAGTAAATCTAGGTTCCAAATCTGGAAAACCTGACAGAGAATAAAAGAAATCAAATCTGCAGCTAACTTGACGTTCTAGTACCAAATATATGACTGATCCACACCCTCAAACGGGATTTACACAACTCAACCCAAATCTGGCCCTAGAAACCCTCAGCGCTACCCTTGAAGCCCCAATGTTAGCCTTGCTAGCCTCAAAATGCCACTGCGCTGACTAGAGAGGGGCTGCGTAACCCCTGGAAGGGTGACACAAGCCTTATTTTGGCCATGGAGACCCTCTGCATAACTTTTGCGGCCCCCTGGAGCCTCTGCATTGTTCTGCGTAGCAGATGTGCAACACCTGCGTAGCTACTGCTCCACTTCTCTATGTTGTCCTTGTTGTTGTTCCTTCACCTCTTATTGACTCTTGGCTCTGGGATCAGATCACCCCCTTAGCCAATACTACCCCTCGTTGCAGGAAATTCCTCTAGAAATTATTAGCAAACCTGCCCTATAATTCCAGATCTATTCCTCAGCTCTGTAACTGTGTGTCTCCTCCAACTGACCCTCAAGCCTTTCTCTTATACTTTTTAATTCATCTCATCAATGATCAAGATTAAAACATTCATCAACGGCATAGATTAAAATACTGTTTGATCCATGTCTTTTAGAACATTTTAGCACATGTGTTAATTAATTCACTTTAATTATTTAATTTTCCTAAGTTTAGACTTAGGAAATCCATTAAAACAATTAATTATTTCAATAACTTGATCACCAACTGAAATTTCACAAAACACTTTCTGGGTTTTGGAGATCAAGTGTGTCCTAGCCCCTCCACAAAATTTTAGGGTTAGAGCACACCCGATGCTACACCAAATATAAAAAATCTCAACACTCCCTCTTAGCACAAAGTGTGCTCTAGCAAGTGTACTCTAACAATGCATCCACACCATGCACTACGAGATCTTGAAGCTGGATTCTGTGTTGCTGATGCTTGGCCTACTACCCTCCATCCAATGCAATTCTTCTCTCTGCACTATTGCCCATGCCACTTCCACTGACACTGCCACATCTGTACTGCATCTCCCTCTCAAATTGCTGCATCATGCTGCCCATAGCACTGCCACTGCTAACTGCTGCACTGCAATTCAGTTGCTGAGAAGTAAGGAACTGAAGGAAATTTTCCCAGCTATTTGACAGATAAGTCAATTTTCCCTCCACCACTGAAGCTCCTTGGATGTTGATTTATGTTGTCCTCCTGGAGATAGTGTCATGCTGCAACACTACACTGCATGAGCACAACTTCTCTGTGCTACTGAAGTCCCATCAGCCCCTCTGCATTGATGCCTCCACACTGCTGTTGCCTCTGCATTACAATGCTCCTTATTCATCTCTTCAGATCCCTCTTCCACTTCAATGTGGCCTCTTGAAACCATCTCCCAACTCATCCTGCTATCATCTTAAGGCTCTCGTAGCTCGTATGTGATCCAAGAGTAGGACTGACTCAAGGATCTCACCACTGTCTGTAGATGCTCTATAGATCCATGTCACCCCACCTCTTCTCTCGAGGCAAGTGAGCACTCATGGCTGCATCATCATCAGAGCCATCTTCCTTTGCTACTGCAGCCTTGGAATCAGAAGATCCTTTGTCCTTCTTCTTAGGAAAACTGGTTGTGAAATGTCCAAGATCACCACAGTTAAAGCACCAGACCTTGGAAAGGTCCTTCTTCTTCTTCCCTTGATGTTTCTTTTCCCTTGATGCAAGGGAGACATCCTCCTCCTCCTCTTTGAATTTGGCCTTTCCACTTCCTCCACTGATATTCTGCTGCTGGGTGCCCCTCCTGATCTCCTCTTGGCAAAGGATAGCCCACATGTCAGCCCAAGATGGTAATGTTGCCCTTCCCAAAATTCTTTGGAAAAACGTTTCCCAATCTTACGAGATTGCATTCAGAGCAGTCCTCACTAAGATTGCCTCATCTGGAGTAGCACCAATGCCAACCAAATGATCTCGGATGGATTGAAGCCTGAAGAGGAATGGATCTATCTCTTCACCCTTCATCATTTGGAATAATCGCATCTGGTTCTCCAGAAGCATTATTCTTTATACGGAGCCTCCTCAGTACATTGTTTCCAAGGCTACCCACATATCATTTGATGTAGTCTTCCCAACAATATGAGGTATAACGTGGTCCTTGACTCCATTTATGATCAAACACTTCGTCCACGCTTGATTTTCTTCATACTTCTTGAGAGGATTTGCATTGGTTGGTACATCAAGAACCTTCTCTACATGATCTTTGAGACCATACTCATCTAGAATTGAAAGGATTCTAGCCCTCCAAATAGCATAGTTGTACATTCTGTCCAATCTATCTTGATCCCTCAGTCCATATCGAGCCATCTTGCTCAGATCTGACAAAAACAATACCTCTTCTCCCTCTAAATTTGGGTTTCTTGGTGACTAGAAGCCCTATAGTAATTTCTTGTACTGAAGACTGATTTCTCTCCTGGAAATATTTCACCCAAACACAAATGGACAACACTTTCCAATCCTTCTGATCGAATTTCAGATTTGTTTGGCTTAGATATGCTGAGTAACTGTCTTCATCCCACCTTTGTTGACTTATCTAGGCACAATTCTGCAACTGCAGAATCTCCACCCCACCAGCATTACTGAAGATCTGAAGCACTGATTCCGGATCTTGGCAAAACTCTTCTGCAACTGGAGAAATGACTAGACTGCGTCTCACTAACTAGCCTAGCATAGCCTTAGTGTTGCTCAGAAGTGGACTGCGTAACCCTAGACTGGGTGACGCAGTCCTTACGCTGCCCTGGGAAGGGTCTCCGTAAGCCTAATGGCCTTCTGCAGCTTCTGCACTGTCCTCTTCTGGATCTGCGCCCTCATGCTATCAGGATGCCCTTTCTGGATCTGTTGCTTCTTCTCCCACCATGCAAAAAAAATTTCTTCAGCTGATTGTTGGAGATTCAACTTGATCTACTATCACTATGATACCATGTAGAAATTATACTGCAGTATCTTGGTTTATTTCTCCTACTTGATTTAGATTAATATAAGTTATTTTTCAGAAATTAGATTCAGAAAATACCAAAATATACACAACTACAACCTACACATGCAAATCATTTACTGAATAATACGCTCATACAATAAAGTGACACATTTATTTTTGGACATAAGCCCCCGGAAAAACCCAAAGCGGGAAAATTGATGCAACAGATATGAGGGTTGTTTTATTAAGTAGATTCTGAGTACAGTAAAATTGTGTTCCATATCTGAAAAACCCAACAGAGTATAAAAGAAATCAAATCTGCAGCTAACCTGATGTTCTAGTGCCAAATATTTGACTTATCCACACCCTCAAACAATATTTACAAAACTCAAACCGGATCTGGCCCTAGAAACCCTCAGCGTTGCCCCTGAAGCCCCAGCGTCAGCCCTGCTAGCCTTAGAATGCCACTATATTTCCCTTTCTGGGCCCGCGTCAGCCCTGCATAGCTCATGATGCCTCTGTGCTGCCCTTGCTGGGCTCTCGAATGAGCTGCATAGTTGCTGCCTCTGTGTTGCCTTGATCTGCTTCTTCTCTGCCCTAATTGTACTCTTGGCTTGGGACTAGACCATCCCCCTCGCCAATACTACCCCTCTCCACAACTGAAACACTTCTAAAATTCTTAGCAAACCACACCCTAGAATTCCAGCTTAGCTTTAGTGCTCTGCCATAGTGTGTCTCCTCCAACTGATCCTTAATCCTTTCTCTTATACTTTTTCATTCATCTCATCAATGGCCGAGATTAAAACATTCATCAACCACTGATATTAAAAGATTGCTTGATCCGTGTCTTTTAGAACATTTCAACACATGTATTAATTAATTCACCTTAATTATTTAATTTTCCTAAGTTTAGAATTAGGAAATCCATTAAAATAATTAATTATTTGAATAACTTGAACACCAACTGAAATTTCACAAAACACTTTATCGGTTTTGGAGATAAAGTGTGTCCTATCCCCTCCACAAAATTTTAGGGTTAGATCACACCCGATGCTACACCAACTATACAAAATCTCAACACTTCCCTCACTCCTCCTTGTTGCCCATATGCAATATCCAAAGGTGAAGGTGGGATATATCCAAAACAAGTTTCAAATGGGGACTTTCCTGTAGAAGTGTGGACTGCTCTATTATAATAATGTTGTATATATACTAGATTTTCATCTCTGGTCTTTAGATGATTTCGGTTGTATCCCCTCAAAAGTTGCACCAAAGTATTATTAACTACTTCTGTATGCCCATCTAGCTGTGGATGGAATGTTATAGGTCTCTTCAAATTTGTGTCCATCTTCTCCCACAATGTAGTAAAAAATGCATTGAGAAATCTTGTCCCTGTCCAAAATGATTCTCCTTGGTATCTCAAAGGGCACCCAAACTTGTCC
This sequence comes from Pinus albicaulis, assembly GCA_034641835.2. Lineage (NCBI taxonomy): Eukaryota > Viridiplantae > Streptophyta > Pinopsida > Pinales > Pinaceae > Pinus > Pinus albicaulis. Next base: position 973,115,432 of record CM076573.1, read on the forward strand.
AAAGAACAAGGTTTTTTCTTTTCCCCCATTGATAGCCTTTTTACTGGGCATCAAAACACACATCTTGCTGAACCTATCAACTACCACGAATAGTGTAATACCTTTGATTTACAACTTTTATATTATGCAAATAAGACCAAGGTCTAGGTGTACCTATGGAACAAATTTTATGTTGTTGACATAATTATTTTAAGTTAATAATTATTTATGAAAGAAATGGCAATGTTGTAAAGACAGAGTAACTGAGATCAAGAAATTCTTATCCATGAGGATGGGATAGAATTTCAAACATTCCCAAAATTCTCCATAAAATCCTTGGATAAAAATAAATAAATAATTAAATTATATGGGAGAAAAATATCTAATAAAAATCCCCAATAAAGAGGAAAGTTATTGGGAAGAGGTAAGAAAAACCGTGTTGAGGAAAAACGAGTTTTAAAGTAATATTTTGTGGAAAAAAAAAAAAGCCTAGGCTATGGGAAACAACAACCCATAATAAAGGGATGCCATTATGGAAAATTTTTGAGAGAAAGTGGGCTTAAAAGTGCCATCACTAGCGTGAAAAGAGGTTGCCAACACTAGGGAATATTGATCTCTGCTCGAGGGAGAGCTCTGAGGAGAAGCTCGTGGCTGGGAGGAAAAATTGTCTTTACAAATTGGTATGTTATGTGTCGAGGTTTTATATTAAACTTCTTATTTTGTTAGAGATGGCTAGATAATAATTCAGGTCTAAAGTAATAGGCAAAATTCTACCTTGAAAGTATGAAATTGTAGTATGCTAATAGTTTATATATGTTTATGTTATATACCTTATTAGACTAAAGGTTGAAGTATTGATATGTACTAATGGTATGTAAATAGTTAATAAAATATTCAATAATTAGTAATTTGTATTGCACAATGTCCACATTGTAATTAAATACAATGAAGATACAATCTTTCTTACATAAACTAAGTTACTGAAAGCAGATCTAATCAGAGACTGTGAAATTATAAACCTAAGGGGGTTATATTATGATAAACATTACCATGTATATATGCATAGATGAATTACAGTAAAGCAATTCATCCAACAAGTACAAGAAATTACAAATACATTTAGGTGTAAAATATTGATACATGCAACAGTTATTAGTAAAGCACTAAGTAAGACAACATTACAAACAAGAGCATTCTGGAAATTACATATCGTGTATTAAATAATGTAAAACTAGGAGAGGCATTACACCTCTAAAAATTAGAAGCAGTTACATGAATATGATAACTCAAAATTCCAAATATAAAATAGATAAACTGTGTAAGTACAATAATTCTCAAATATCCTTGAGAATCTCACTGTGATATATACATGTGACAAATTGAAAAAAGAGAAATGTTACATCCATGAAATTTATCGTCAAATACCAAGCATGGCCTTGAGACATAAAATCTAGTAACGTTGGACTAAGCTAGGTGCCAGAAGTAGAACCTTGATGGAACTACAGGCTACCAACCCGAGAAAGAAAGTGTAAATGGTAAGCATGGGTGGGAAAGGAAGCAATTGTGTGACGCAAATCAACAAAGAATTACAAGAGCATACCTGCAAAAGAGTATGCGAGAATTAGAGAACAATCCAATTGACTAATAAAAAGTATTATACTATCCAAGACATGAGGATGACTTACTTAAGTATACTGTCTCATCTTTGATTTTTCCACCTGCACATACAGATTTAGAATGTTGTAAGTAATATTGTTTTTCAATATGTACATCAGAAATTAATATGGACTAGATAATAATTGAATAAATTGGACTTAATCTGAAGAGGAAGGGATGCTAGCTTCTTGATCACTAGTCCGGATCTAAGAAAAAGAGGTAACCTGGGTGATATTAACCCATAGTAAAACTCAGATTATGAATTGAAAACAATATAGAAGATAAGAAATTATACAATCAAAATTTATTCACAATAGTAAGTAAAAAGTGGAGTTGACTGATAATTAAAAAGGGCAGTGCCAAACCTTAACACGAGATCAAGTCTGCGATAAGAGACTGCGTGTTACCTTAAGGGGCAGAACCCCAACACAGGTTATGCATCTTTCATAAGCAATGTAAAGGAAAAAGGAAAAACCAGAAGTGCCAACACAACTATTATGAACAATGCAAGTGAGAGAAACCCATGGTTGCAATAGGAATTTATAAATAAATATAACAGAGTAATAGCTCATAGAAGTCTAATCCTTATGTTTTAAAAATCACGAACAGAAGGAAATCAAAGAAAGAAAATCAAATTTCTATATAACTATCTGAAGAAGTATAAGAGAAATATCCTGAATATAAATAAAATTATGAATGGTATGATTAATACAGTGAAGAATCACAGTCCTGGTGAAGTATAACCGGATACACTCAGTATTTTGAGTAAGAAATAAATACATACACAACTCAGAAATATTATGGCTAAACTCAGAATCTGGGTTATTAATGCGTAAGAGCCAAATGAGAACCTAAAGGATCAAATTGAAGAACAGAGGATAGGCCTCATGCAATCCTAAAAGAGTTCCAGTCAACCTTTTCAATACATAGAACGAAGTAATCCTATGCTCTGGGTAGTACACTACCATATCAGAAAACAAAGAGTTCCAAGATAAAAACAACATAAACTTAACTATAAGGCAACAATAATAAATTTTGAAAAATACAAGTTATATTTGTCATACAACTAGGGGTCCATGTGCATCGCAGAGAGTTACTGTGGTTGCCTATGGAACCAGCATTACAAAGTAAAACCCTGATCCCTACTAAGTAGAGTAGTCATAATAGTGGCATGAAAGCAAACGATTGAATAAAATAACACTCTCATAAACAGAGGTCTGGACTCCACGTGGACCCTAGTTAAGCTACAGTGTCATGCGGACCCATTTGATACAAGGTCACACTAACCCAAATTAATTTACAGAGTCACGCTGACCCATTTGATACATCATGCCAACCCAAGTCATGCTAATAGAATAATGCAACCTAAAAACTCAGATAATATTGAGGGGTTTTGTAGGGAAGGGTTTTCTTATACCCACAATTCGAATTCAATCATGGTAGCGTGGCCCAGTATACAGAGAAATATTAAAGGAAAAATTACGAACTCAAATTAAAAACCCCAATGCCATATTGTCAATACAAAATCGGGAAGGGCAGAAGAGTAAACACCTCATTCAATAAAAAAAAAGATAAACTTTGGACAAAGTACTTGCAAATAGCACAAAACAATTTCAAAAGGACAATTGCTAGAAAGAGGACTTGAAAATAGAACATAGCAGTCATAAAATGAAATGCGAAATGAAAACCATAACATTTTGGGTAGAGTAGGAAACCAAAAGCCAAAATTAAAAACGACACTGCTTATATTACAAAACCTAGAAATTTCAAGGTGAACCAGAGAGAAACCACTGAACCCAAGAGGCAATTCCGACGTAAACTTACCTCTCTTGCGACGTATAAGGGCCGAAGGGCTGCTGGTTGGGTTGAAGGAGTGTTGTCGCAACGCTGAAAGGAGGAAGCAATTAATCTATGTATTCATTTGGAAGACAGAGGATGCCTCTCTGCAAAACAAAAGAAACCTATAATAAGAGAGTTAAAGATAAACAAAAAATAATGATTAAAACAGAGGTAGGGATAGTGAAAATTTACCTGAAGGGAGGTCAAGTAACCAATCGAAATAATTGTGCATTCTCCTTGCAAAATCAAACAAATCTCATTAGCAATAAAAATGTTATAAGGGTCATAACAACCAAGTAAAATGCATAAATAAGCTTACCTATGATGGCATGGCCATAAGGCTCGATGTAGTATCAGGTTTAAACCTCAATCCTCATGATAACAAGGGAGAAGTAACTAGCAGGGCCTCTGGAAAACACATTTGCAAGTTGAGATATGGAGGCATATCTCCTACGAGATAGACAGTTGCCAAACACACAATGGAAATGTTGAAATAAGGCAAAGACAGGTAGGGTAAACCCCGTAGGGTTTTCAAAACGCATCAAAACCGTAGATCCATCTTAGTTTAATCTCCATCATCCATTTGGGACTTCGAAATGAGTGTGAGGGTCATGTGAGGACATGTGACCATTGCCACATGGAGACCAGAGAGATGGGCAAGTCATTAGGTGGGGTACTTTCAATAAATTCTAAATGAAACTATAGTAGCAACATATAAACCTTCTTACTTACCTTGTGGGAGCCAAAAAAATATTGCATTAAGTGTATTAATGTGTGTAGGTCTTATCTATATTAATATAGGAATGTCTATATTAGTATAGAATATGGAATATGATTTCAATGAGCCCCTAGGCAAGATGGTTAGAGGGTTAGATTAGGATTAAAAACAATAATGTTAGAAGTTTACATTATTAAAAATTAGATGAAGGATATGGTAGAGATAAGGGATAGGTTAATGTATACGTGGTATATCTTAACCATGTTTAATTTTAACTAAGGATTTAAATGTGATAAGTTCACTATAACCACAACATAGATAGTATTGGGATAAGATGTTAAAGAGAAATTTGGTGATCAATCACACCGATAATTACATGAAAAAAAAATTGGAGACATGACAAATAGGTAGTCATGTGCCTTCCTGGTTGTTGATAAAACCCCACAAAATCCATGGAAATTCTTTCCCAAGATCAAGTGGGTACAAGTAAGGGATGATATAGACCCTATTTCCTATTTCCAGGCTTATTTGTAGAAGAAAGCACGAATCCTCTTATGAACCTAGCCACCTACTATTACATCTTGGGCCGATACACATACCTTTGCAATTTGGATACAATACTCTCTACACCAAAGTTCACTGCAACCTTGGAGGTGTGATCTTCTCTTATCAAATGTGATCAATCACCTTTAAGAACACATATCTTATCCAAATGATAGAGTAACCCATCCTAGAGATGGTAGTCAATGATGTTGTTTCCATCGTGCACATGACTCTGACTCTGCAACTGCTGAAATACCTCCTTGAAATCCTCATCCTCTGAATATGCCTCTATGTATGCATAATGGGTGAATAACTTCATGTGCATAAGAGTCCCCAAAGTTGTTATAATTGATGTGGGTGGCCTTGAGAGCATGTTAGGAAACTTGTTTGTGAAACCCTTCTTGTACTTGATCACCAAATGGTACTATTGTAGAAATCCCATCCACTTGTAATGCTTGGTTTGTTGTAGCTTATACTGTGCTTATAGGTATTGTGGTGGCTGGTTATTTTTGTGTATTACTGTCTCCTTTCCTATCATAAATGCTTCCACTTCTTCATATCTTACACTAGGGCATAAAAATCCTTTAAATAGGTAGGATAGTTAATAACCTCCCCATGAAATGCTTCAGAATGGTAGCATTTAATACTTCCTCCATGCATCAAGACTTCTCCAATATCATAGCCACTTACATTTGTCTCCACTTCAAAGGATTGTTGAAAGTTTGCTAATTCCAGAACTAGTTTTGGGTGGATCTTCTTTTTTAACTCCTTGAAATCCATTTGCTAACCCTTTCCCCACTGGAAAATATTTCCACCTACTATTATGGTGTGGAGTAGTGTTGATACTGCTGAAAACAAGGCTATGGATTTCCCCGAGTACTCAGTTTCCACAATGAAAATCCTGACCTCAAAAAAATTAGTAGGCACTGGTCATTTCATGATTTCCTCCATCTTGAAACGATCTATCTTCGAGTCTCCTCCACCTAACACATAACTCATATACACCAAATGTTTCTCTATAAACTCACACTTCTTGATATTTTCTAGCATTTGGTGCTTCTTTAATGTCTCTAACATTCATGTAAAATGTGAGATGTGATCATCGATATTAACACTGTATACTAGTATATCATCCAAATAGACAATAAGAAATGAATCTATAAAAGGGAATAATACATCATTCATTAATCTCATAAACATAGCTAGTGCATTGCATAGGCCAAATGGCATGACTAACCACTCATACAAACCTTGCCTGTTTTTGAAGGAAATATTCTAGGTATCTTCTTCTTTGGCTTGAGCATAGTGATATTTATAATTTAAGTCCAACTTGGTTAAATAATTTTCTTGCTGCAACTGATCCATATGATCATCTATCTTGGGTAGGGGGTACGTGTTCCTGAGCATGATTTTGTTCAACACCCTATAATTTATACACTTCTGCCAAGTCCTATCCTTCTTTGGAACAATGATGATGGGTTACCCACATGAAGATGTAATTGATCTAATGACACCTTTTTCTAGAAATTGTTGCAATTATTTCTTCACCTTACTAGCTTTTATAATAGACTGCTTGTACAACCCAATGTTTGGCAATGGAAAGTCCAACAATATTTGGATCTTGTGCTCCACTTCCCTCTTATGTGGTAACCATTTAGTCTCTCAAAACACATCCATGTATGCATATAACAAGTCTTCTAGTTGTTGTTTTTGTTTCTTAGTACATGCCTCCAAGGATTCCTTTCCTCTTACTGAGTGTTATACATACTAATTTTCCCTTGAAAACAAGAAAACATACTTCTTGTTGGAACTAATCATTTTCTTGGATTGGTTGGCACTTACCAATGATATTTTTGACTTTCCCTTGTGCACATTGATAGTGAATTATTTTCCATCGTTGATGAGCCAATACTAGTTGGCTCTCTGCATGAATATTACATCATGCATGTACATGTAGGGACTCCCAGAGAGGACTCCACATACATCAAGGGGAACCACATCTAGTTCTAATTCATTAATAAAATTAATATTAATGACAAATCTAATTACCTTTATCTTTGCATCCTTATTTACCCATCCTAGTGGATATGGGCTTGGATGACCATTAAATTCCAATCCCAATTTCTTGACCAAATTTGCTGTAATGAGATTCACTTGCGATCCTAAGTCAAACAGAGTAACAATCTTGTTCTTCTTGACCTGTATCTTTATATGGAAGAGTTTTCCATTTATTTCTCTTCCTATTGCTGAAGGCTACTCAGATTCACCTCCTTCTGCATTGACATATAGACAATCTTCTCATCCACATCTGAGAAAATTTTTACATGGTTGCTCGAATCAATGGCGATGCCAATCTTATTCATATTGTCTTTATTTTTTTTCTTCATGTTAAACTCTGGATGAAACTTCCAACACTTCTCCTCTATATGGTCATCAATGTTGTAGTTGTTATTGTGATCTTTGTATTGGTGTGTAGTGGCTACTACATTTTATATTTCCCCATTTCTTATTCTTCCACCCCTCCTTAAAAGCGTCATGTTGCTCCTTTTTTTTTTGATCCTCTTAATTGTACTTTATTTAGGTCTATCTTCTCCAAGTATTGTGCTTGTACACAAGCCTTGACCACCGATTTGGGCTTGAACAACATTACTTGCTCCCAATGATGTTGGTGTAGACCCCCAAAATACTTGAGAAATACATTTGGGTTCTTTAGGGAGATACCCAACATTATGTCCATCTTTCTGAACTATGTGGTATATTATTGTACATTTTCCCCTGAATTTTTCCTGAAGTAGTGCCACTATATCAAATAGTCCTCTACATAAGTAATAGGGTAAAATTGTCACTTATGAGGGTTTTGAAGTCCTCCCACTTAGTCACTAGAGATTATCATCCCAAACTTAAGGTCTCCATGTGGATTTCCCACTAAGTCAAGGCATGACCCTCTAATTTTAGTCACACAAATGAAATCTTCTAGTTCTTCCTCAATTTGATGGACACTGAAATACACTACAAGTTACCACAACTAGTGATTTAGCTTCAAAGTCTCAATCTCACTATGGTACAACTTGATATTTACATTTGCTTCAATTTTAAACAAAGGCTATGATTGATTCACAACACTCGAACTGGGTTGATATTTTTAAGGTTATTTCTTTAGATGTTTCTCCATTTCTTCCCAATCTCCCATTCCCCCTTATGATTTCCCTCTACATTTTGACCCCCATCTTCTCTAAGTATTAAAATATTATTTCTCAGAGTTGCCATGAGGAGATTCACATTTGATTTATATCTGTGACTTGTTTTTCCAACTGCAAAAACCTCTCCTCTACAACATCACAAGGGTTATTCACATATTCGTTGGTTATGATTAGTTTTAAAAATTTTGGCCGAATTGATCCGGATCCCTTGAAAATCTCTAGAATATACCTAAAGAAACTTGCTATGATACCAATATGATCTGTAAACTACCGTGGATATTCCACTGGATAGTTTGTCACAACAATTTTGATAAACAAGTATTTAAAATCTAAAATTATACACTATTAGAGTTCTTTTTCTTTTTATATTTTTGGATCTACATAATATTGTTAATAATGCTTGCATGCAAATTAAAAGCTATGCAGAAAATAGAGGATAACAAAATAAAATCTCACACACATATTTGACACAAGATATGACTTTAAAAACCATTTTGTGAGAAAAATACAGCTAGAAGGTGAGACCGCTCTGCTCTCTTTCTCTGACTAGAAAATCTATACAGGGGCAAAGAAGTATGACCTATGGCCTATTGGATACTACAATGCAAAAATCCTCTCTGTGTGCTATGTCTCCTATCCCTCTCAGCTATATTTGCCCAGCTATGGACTCAAAATAATGGAACCTATTTTCCTCCTAATGGCATAATTATAACATAGCCTGATAACATAATAATGTTTAGGTTTGACTGCCTCAAATCCTAACCATAGTTATAATATTGAATCTTCTAGAGTATTCTTTGTCAAAGTCACCTGGTTAACACCTTTTCCATGAATATTGGGGTTGATATGGCATCCTATCAAATTATGGTGGTGAAATATGAAGGTCAACTTCTAAGTGGCATAACTTTTGCATGGAATCTGATTGACACGATCCTTGTGCCGTTGGAATGGTCGTTGTGTGTAAAATACAAAAAAATGTGAAGTGAAAAAGTGCCAATGTTTTACCCCCAAAAAACATTTTTTGATACCTCAAAACTCTCCTTGAAGTTTTCGAACCCCAATTTTCCAAACTAGGTCTCGCTAGTGAAAATGGTCTTGAGAGCTGATTCCTCCACTTTTACACTCTGAAAACATGAAGATTGATGAAAATAATATAAATATCTAATCGGAATTAACATTTATGTTAATTAAATGATTTCCTAATAGAAAATTTTTAGTTATTAAACCTTAAATTCTAAATTATAATCTCATAAGAGATAATGTAGTTTATATATATATATATATATATATAATGGTTTAATGGCCATGTGCAAGTCTTGAAAAGCTTAGTAGGGATAGCTCTGAAGGAGCTACACAACTAGTATATATACATATTTATATGTGTGCACGAGGGTGAAACCTTAGTACTGAAATGGCTTAAATGGTTTTCAACCCTATGATTAGGTGCGGTGACAAAGTTCTTAAGGAGGAATTTGGGTTTTTGAGGACTGAGCATTGTATAGCTATAATACTTAACCCCGAAGGTTTGCTACCCCAAAGACTTTGAAGGGAGGCTAAAAAAATCCTGCTAGTATATTTTTTCCGAGATGATTTGGTGCAGTGGGACATTTTATTAGCATTCAACATAACTCGGTAGAGAACCCCCTTTAATATTTTATAACATAATATATGTGTTTAACTAAGGAAAATAGGGTCTAGCGGGAACCATGGCCAATATTACGAGAATCAAGGGTAGGATCAACATGGAAATACTTAATAAGATGGACGAATATTGACATTAGCATGACGTTGTTACCAAGTGAAGGACACATCACCCAACGATAAAGTTGGGTGATGTTACCCTAGTGTTTATTCCTCGGTGGTATCCTATGGTACTAGGTATAAAAGTTGTGAGATTATATTCTCGGGAGAACATGGTATGGTAGGTCAACGTTTATGCTGCGAACAGAGGTTAGGTCACATTGATGGTTTCAATGCATCTTAAGGGAAATGGGCAGGACGATGTGGCAGGGTGCAGCTCGAGCACGTAGTGGAAGCCAGAAACGAGATGAAAAATGGAAGAGGGATCCACGTAAGGGCCACATAATGTCAATGCGTCTACCCTAGAATTTTCTATTGGGGCTAAGTGCAATCTTGTTGCGATTTTATTCTTGGGGTGATGTGGCTGTAGAGGGGTCTACATCATGTACATTGTATATATATATATATATATATATATATATATAGCTTGTGAAGCATGGAAAGGGGACGATATGGCACTGGGAATGAACAGGTTGGTAGCCAATGGGTGGATTATGACATGGATGCTCACGTGGGCACCATGTAAGTGGCATATGGCATGCTAGAGTGAGGAGGCACTATCTAACAAGCTAGTTTTTTTTTTTTGACAATGGCGAATCGGTAACTCTTTATACTAATCTAAGGGAGGTCCCAGGATCAATCCTTGTGGCTGCCTTATAACACCAATAGCATATCCAGCAACCTGCAAGCCAAATACACCGAATCTTATGATTTTGCAAGAGCTGAGACCCCAACAGAAATGGGCGAGCCTACTCCTTGAGCCGAGATCATAGCAGGACATACACTCAATGGGATTTGAACCTTGGTCTCATTGGTTTCACCCAACGAAACTTGTCGTTAAACCACATATCACTGTATCTAACAAGCTAGTTTTTAATCGGTCATATATTTTGATCTGGGAGTCAATTTAAGGATAGTTTTATATTGTTGTAAAGGTATCAATGAGACCAATGCAATGGTCTCATCCGTTTTATTTATGAGAAAATTGAAAACGATCAAAAAATTTAGATCCCATTTCCATAACTAGACTTTGGAGATTGGGTCATTAGAGTAACTGCTTCCTTATTATACCCTTAGTACAGGTTAGGGATAGTTGGGGGTGTGTTACAATTGAATTTTAATGTCAAAACCAAGCCAGACACCAAATTGGTGTACGAGACCCCCTTGTTTATGGGGCAAGAGTCCACGTCTGCACACTGAAGGCATACATACTCTACGCCCCCTTTGGTTTTGAACCTGTAATCTATTACAAGGAAATACATGTTCTTAACCATTAAGCCTCTTATATTTAAGTATATACTAATATATTTAGTCATTAATTAAAACTTGAGTGGGCCTAGTGGTTAATAGCATGTGTTTTCTCCCAAGAGACCATATGTTAAAATTTAGGGGCAAGTAGAGTATGGTTGTGCTAGTATATTTTATAATATTGATAAGTTCAGTCAAATTTGGTTGTGCTAGTATATTTTATAATATTGACAAGTTTAGTCAAATTTCTATGTCCACTTTAGGTTTCTATAGGGTTTATTTGATTTCTATTATTATTAATACTTGAAATTATATATATATATATATAATTTTATGGGTTATGTCCCCTTTAAAATAATTTTGATAAGTTCAGTCAAATTTCTCTTCCCACTTTAGGTTTCTATAGGGGTTCTTTGATTGCTATTATTAATAATACTTGAAATTATATATATATATATATGACTATGTCTCCTTTGAATTTCTATATACTCTAGGGCTTATTTGATGGATAGTTGAAGGTTAGATGTAGGATAGTTGTGGTTGTTTACTTGAATGTTTCTCATTTTATCTACATGGGAGATACATAGGGGCATATTTCACACTCATAATCCTAGTTCTCTATATGTGAGATACATAGAGGCATCAAAATCCTATTTCTCTGCTTATGGTGTTGTGCCTTAATATTTTAAAAGGTGACAAAGCTATAGGCTATGGGTGATCTAGACTTATGCAGGAATGCAATAGAATACACATGTAACCATAAATACAAAGATGCAACAGAAATAATACTTCATTTCATTAATATCAAAGAACTGAAATTTGTTTACAGACATAATGGAAATAAACTAGCTAGGGTGTTGGTAGCTTATGAGAAGAGATGTGGATATAGGCCACTGAACTGTGTTAAAATGAGGCTCAATGGCCTATTTATTATTGAGAAACAATGGAAAACCATAAACATCCAAAAACCTAACCCTAGGAGATGAAGCGCCAAAACTATGGGCCCCATTTGGGTAAATTGGTACATCAACTTCCCAGGGACGTAACTTTGGCATACGATCTCCGTTTGACGCGCACCATACCTCATTAGAAACATCTATCTGAGGATTAAAATTTTTTATGTGAGTAACATCAATACATGGACCCATTTTTCTCCTATTTTTCACAAAAAAAATGTCGTTTAGGGCGTCAAAATGGCTCCGGAAGTTCAGGACCCGAAAAACTGCTAAAAATAGTAAGTTGTGCTACAATTAAGGAAACTGAAAAACTAAAAGAAAAAATAGTGGGGCCCAAAGTGGAATAGTTTAGTGGCCACAATTATCCACCTGGATCATTCCTTCCCCCTTAGGAAGCAATGGTCCCCATTGCATTGAGTTCCTCCATGAGATGAAGAAACTTCTGTTGAACTTGGTCCCTAGTGAACCACTTGCCTTGGTGCAGGAGTTGGCCAACTTTGACAACCCGATACAGTTGGATCTTCTACTGGTGAGTGTTCTTGAGGTGCATGTCCATGATACAATCCCTGGTGGCCTGTTATATTTAGTCTGGGTTTAACTCTGTTGGTGTGAGTTGTTATGCAATGTCAGAGGTGTCCAGTAGAGGTGGGAAGTAGGGACGAAGGCGGTCCACATTGAATACTATGTGCAGACCAAGGAATTTTGGAATATTGAGCTCAAAGTCATTGGTCCCTATAGCCTTAGTGATGGTGTACGACCCATATCGGAGCGGGCGAAGCTTGCGGAGGGGTCCAGTGAGGCGCTCCTTTTGCAAATGTAGCCACACTCTGTCACCCACCTGGAAGTTGTGTGGCACCCGATGTTGATCATGTCGTGCTTGTACTTAGCATTGGCTATGTCCAATATGTCATGAACTTGTTGGTGGATGTGCTGAATGTGCTAAATGAAGTTGTTAGCTTTGTCAGCTTCAAATTGGACATGAGCCAAATTGGCCTGAGTAGCCGCAAATGACATGGCTACGTCAATGGGACATAGTGGCTGGAATCCCAAGCCCACCTAAAAAGGGTTGTGGCTGGTTGAGATGTGGAGAGCCCGATTATAACAGAGTTATACATAGGGAAGGATCTCATCCCATGTGCGTGGATTCTTTGAATTGTACATGCGCAGAATGTGTACAATCATCCTGTTGACAACCTCTATCTGGACATTCGTTTGGGGATGGAAAGATGTGGACTTGGTGAGCTTGCTGACTAGCATTGACCAGAAGTTGGACCAAAATGTGCTAAGGAACCTATTGTCCCAATATGAGATGATAGCCTGTGGGATCCCAAAGTGCACCCACACTCGTTCAAATATGAGTTTAGCAGTGGCTTTTGCTATGATATTCTTCCTGTAGGCCGCCATAATGGCCATCTTCGTGAATCTTTCGACGACCACGAAAACACAGTAGTTTCCATGCTTAGTAGAAGGAAGACCTGACATGTTTTCCATGGAGATGGATTCCCAATGTTGACTAGGGGTAGATAGTGGAGTATATATGCCTTGCTTCTTGATGGTTGGTTTGAAAATGGTGCAAGAAGTGCAGGATCTGATGTACTTCCCGACATCTTGTCGAAGGTTCAGCCAATAGAAAAACTTCTGTAGTACTGCCACTATTTTCTCGACCCCAAAATTCTCAGCGACTTGACTGTAGTGCGCTTCCAAAATAATCTTGGAACACTCGCTTGAAGGAACATAAATATGTCCCAGGTGACATAGCAGTGCATCTTGGAGGTGAAAATTTGGAACTTTCTACCCTCCAAGAGTGTCTTGTATGTATGACCGAATTCTTGGTCGCTCTAGTAGAGAAGTGGCCAATCAGAGGTATCGTGCCCATAAGAGTTGAGAGTGGTGGTTAGCGCTACGATCGATGGTCAACTGAGGCAGTCTGCAACATTATTGGTGATGCCCTTCTTGTACTTGATGTTCAAATGAAATTGTTGCAGATATGTGGACCACTTCTGATGGAGATTGTTCTGCAACTTCCCTTGTGTCTGTATGAACTGCAGGGGTCAGTGGTATATGTGGATGACCATTTTATTCCCCAAAATGTAATGCTTACATTGTCGGCAAGCCTGCACAATGGAATACATTTCTTTGTCATAAGTGGGATACTTGCGGACTGTGTCAGACAGTGTCTCACTGTGATATGCCACTGGATGCCCCTGTTGAGTAAGAACTGCCCCCATAGCATAGTCAAAGGCATTTGTCTCAATCTCAAATGGTTTTTGTAAGTCTAGTAATGTGAGAAATGGGGCAGAGCAGAGGCAATATTTCAATTCTAAGAATGCCTTCTGTTGAGATTCCAACCAAAACAATTTTTCTTTCGCTCCTCCCTTGGTGACTTGACTCAAGGGCCAATTGATATGAGATAATCCCAACATGAACCTGTGGTAGAAATTAGCAAGACTTAGAAAGTTGCAAAGCTCTGTTAGAGTGGTTGGGGTTGGCCAATCCCAAATGACTTGGATCTTGGTTGGATCCAAATGTACCCCCTCGTTCCTCAACAATGTATCCCAGATACTGAACCTAGGTCATGACAAAAGTGCACTTCTCAAAATTGGCACACAATTTGGATTGCCACAGTGTTTGGAGGACCTGTCGGATGTGGCGGAGGTATTCTTCCCATGTTTGGCTAAATATCAGGATGTCATCTAAGTACACTACTAAAAATGAGTTGGTGAATGGCTGCAAGATGTCGTCCATCAGCCTCATAAAGGTTGCGTGATCATTTGTCAACCTGAAAGGCATGACCAGCCATTCGAAAAGGCCCTCCTTGGCTTTGAAGGTAGTCTTCCACACTTTAGAGGGTTTGATTTGTACCTGGTGATACCCGAAATTCAATTCAATATTGCTAAAATATTTTTCCCCTTTGAGTTGGTCCAGAAGGTCATCAATCCGGGGGATCAGGTACCTATTCTAGACAATGAACTTGTTGAGTGATCGATAGTCAATACAGAGTCTCTAAGTCCCATCCTTCTTCTGCACCAACACAATTAGGCTCCCACAGGGTGATGAACTAGGTCGGATGTGACCTTTATGTAGCTGCTCCTGAATTTGCCTCTTCATTTCTTCATTCTCTAGAACAGAGCGCCGATAGATCAATCCATTGGGCGATGATGCACCTGGGATTAGATTGATGGGGTGCTTGAAATGACAGTGTAGAGGCACCCCTGTGGGTGAGGTGAATATATCCCCATACTCCTCCATGACCTTGTCCTTTTGTTGTTGTCATGTGGAGGAGGCCAGTCTGGAGGTCGTGGCCCCAATATTCTTCTTTCCTTAGGGGCAGATCATCAGGAAAAAAAATTTCCCAGCTTTGGAAATGAGCTTACTGCATTCTTTTGTAGTAACCAAAGAGATAGCGACAGGCAGTGGTACCTCTGGTATCCTATACAACTTATTACCCAAAGTAACAATAACAACATGAGGCCGGTACTCATACACAACATGTCGCTTCCACAAGTATGCTTGGCCTAATAATACATCATAAACAACAAGATGAGCAATGTCACATATTACCTCATCTGTGAAGGGCTTGATGCTATAGGGGAGGCGACACTGCTCGTTGACATGTAGATCCCATCCTTAGTGAAGCCACCCGATGATGTACGACTGTGGGTGTGCTCTGGTCAGAAAGCCCAACCACTTCACAACCTTTGCTAAAATGAGGTTCTTTGGGCTCCCACTGTTGACAATGAACTGTAGCGGGGAACCCTTTACCCACATATGGGAGTGGAAGAGATGCTCCTCCTCCACTGGATCTTCCGGTTCCTCGTTCTGGATCTTCGCAGTAGCAACGATGGCGTTGGGCTCCGCATCAATAATCTTCTTCCCTTTTCATTCCCCTTGTTTGGTTTTGATTTATAGTCAGAGCATGCATATGATTTAGAAGCCCTCATCTCGGCCACCAATGAATGCTTGGCCCGACACTCACTTGTGTTGTGAGTGGAGATCTTATGGAACTCACGCCACTTTTTCGTGTCCTTCTTCGGCTTCACGGCGTTGTTCTTTGCTTGCAGCTTTGGAAGGTTGTCTTGGGCCGCCATGCCTTGGCTTTGTCCTTTGTTCTGTAGTTTAGGGGAACCTTTCCCTTGCTTTTGATTTGAAAATTGAAAGTCTCATTTCTTCTGTTTTCATTTCTGCTCAATCTTGGTGGCATACCGGTATTCCGTACCAAATGAGGAGATGTCGAGGATCCATTTCCTCTTGAATGTATATGTGTAGACAACTATGGTACTTAAGCACCAAATGTTTCTCTGAATCTTTGATACCCAACTTTGTGCACAAGGTATGGAACATATTCGTCAGCTCATGCACATCTTGATCCCTTTGCTGCCGCAACGTTGTCCATTGTATGTATTTGTCCTCATAGCTCCCCACGGGATAATATTGTTCCTTTATGGCATCTCGAAAATAATTCCAAGTGTGTATGGATGAGAACATAGAGGGTTCCCCCTTTTTTGTTTTCTCACAGTAGGTTTCCCACTAGTCCTTGACATGGGGGGTAGCTTTGAGGAGTGAAAAAATAATCTTCTCCTAGTTGGAAAAGTCACGAACTAAGAAATATCATTCTAATAGATTCAACCATATATCGACGATGTCTGAATCAATTTGAACCTCAAATATGGGAATGTCAAAGTTTATTTGTACCTTAAAAGGAGTTGCGCCTCCAGAGTGGTTGCTGGATGTAGATGCACCGCCGATGGGCAGTCGTTGAAGGATTTGGGAAAATTTATCCATAATTGCATTCCTTTGTTTCTGAGGGCATCCTCAAGCAATATTTTGATAGGAACTCCTACTCCCTCATCTTTCTTTTCATCCCCATGGGTGGCCATTGGGGTTTGCGAGGCTGATATTGCAAAGGTTCCACTAGATCGAGCCCTAACTCCTTATACCCCGACCTTGTTGGGGACATGCAAATAAGGATAAAAAAAGAGAAGACCACACTGATACCATTGATTCAGATTTATGTAGGAACAAAAAAGAATACACATATAACCATAAATACAAATATGCAGCGGAAAAAAAACTTTATTTCATGAATATCAAGGAACTGAAATTTGTTTACAGACATAATGGAAATAAAATAGCTAAAGCGCTAGTAGCTTATCTCTGAGAAGATATGTGGTGGCTAGAGGCCTCTAAATTGTGTTAAAATGAGGCTCATAGGCCTATTTATTATAAAGAAATAATGTAAAACCCTAAACACCCAAAAACCTAACCCTAGGAGATGAAGCGCCAAAACTATGGGCCCCGTTTGGGTAAATTGGTACATCAAGTTCCCGGGGACGTAACTTTGGCATACGATCTCTGTTTGACGCACACCATTCCTCGTTATTAATATCTATCCGAGGACTACAAATTTTGATGTGAGAAACACTAGTCCATTGACCCATGTTTCTCCTGGGTTTCCCAAAAAACGTCGTTTAGGGCTTGAAAACGACTCTGGAAGTTCAGGACCCGAAAAACTGCTAAAAATAGTAAGTTGTGCTACGATTAAGGAAACTGAAAAACTGAAAGAAATAATGGTGGGGCCCCAAGTGGAATAGGCGGGTTGCCACCAATATCCACTTGGATCATTCCTCGCCCCTTAGGAAGCAATGATCCCCATTGTATTGAGTTCCTCCATGAGATGAGGAAACTCCCGCTAAACTTGGTCCCTAGTGAACCACTTGCCTTGGTGCAGGAGTTAGCCATCTTTGACAACCCAATATAGTTGGATCTTCTACTAGTGAGTGTTCTTGATTTTCATGTCCATGATACAATCCGTGGTGGCATATTCCATGCAGTCTGGGTTTAACTCTGTTGGTGTGATTTGTTCTACAATGTCAGAGGTTTCCAGTAGAGGTGGGAAGTAGGGGCGAAGGCAGTCCACATTGAATACTGGTTGCAGACCAAGGAATGGTGGAATACTAAGCTCAAAGGCATTGGTCTCTACAACCTTGGTGATGGTGTACGACACATATCAGAGCGGGTGAATCTTGCGGTGGGGTCAAGTGAGGCACTCCTTCTGCAAATGTAGCCACACTTTGTTGCCCACCTGGAATTTGTGTGGCACCCGATGTTGATCATGTCATAGATTTTAATTGCCATTTTCTCTATCCAATATTTCATGAAATTGTAGGCAGATGTGCTGAATGTGCTCAATCAAGTTGTTCACTTTGTCAAATTCAGATTGGACATGAGCCGAATTGGCCTGAGTAGCTACAAATGGCATGGCTACATCAACGGGACATAGTGGCTGGAATCCCAAGCCCACCTGAAAGGGGTTGTGGCTGGTTGAGCTGTGGAGAGCCCAATTATAACTGTGTTGTACATAGAGAAGGATTTGATCCCATGTGTGTGGATGCTTTTAATTGTACATGCGCAAAATGTGTACAATCATCTTGTTGACAACCTCTGTCTGGCCATCAGTTTGGGGATGCAAAGCTGTGGAATTAGTGAGCTTGGTGTTCATCATTGACCAGAGGTTGGACCAAAATGTGTTGAGGAACCTGCTGTCTCATCTGAGATGATAGACTGTGGGATCCCAAAGTGCACCCACACTCGTTCAAATAAGAGTTTAGCAGTGGCTCTTATTGTGATATTCTTCTTGCAGGTCGCCATAATGGCTATCTTTGAGAATCTGTCAACAACCATGAAAAAAAATCATTTCCATGCTTAGTATAAGGAAGGCCCGACATGTAATCCAAAGGTCGACTAGGGGTAGGTAGCGGAGTATAGATACATTGCTTCTTAGTGGTCGGTTTGGCAATGGCACAAGAAGTGTAGGACATGATGTACTTCCCGACATCCTTTCGAAGGTTCATCTAATAGAAATACTTCTATAGTACTCCCACTATTTTCTCTACCCCAAAATTCCCAACGAATCAACTATAGTGCACTTCCCAAATCATCTTGGAATGCTCGCTTGAAGGAACACAAAGATTTCCTAGGTGACATAGTAGTGCATCTTGGAGATGAAAATTTGGAACTTGCATACCCTACAAGAGTGTCTTGTATGTATGATCAAATTCTGGGTTGCTCTTGTAGAGAAGTGGCCAATTAGAAGTCTCATGCCCACAAGAGTTGATAACGGTGGTTAGCACCACGATTGGTGGTTGACTGAGGCAGTGTGGAACATTATTGGTGATGCCCTTCTTGTACTTGATGTTCAAATGAAACTGTTGCAGATATGTGGACCACTTTTGATGGCGATCATTCTGAAACTTCCCTTATGTATGTATGAAGTGCAGGGGTCAGTGGTCTGTGTGGATAACCATTTAATTCCCCAAAATGTAATGCTTCCATTGTCGGCAAGCCTACACAATGAGATACATTTCTTTTTCATAAGTGGGATAATTGCGGACTATGTCGGACAATGTCTCACTGTGATATGCCATTGGATTCGGCTATTGAGTAAGAACTACCCCAATAGAATAGTTAGAGGCATCTGTATCGATCTCAAATGGTTGTTGTAAGTCTGGTAATGTGAGCACTGGGGCAGATCAGAGGCAATGTTTTAATTCTACGAACGCCTTCTGTTGAGATTCTGACCAAAAGAATTTTTCTTTTGCTCCTCCCTTGGTGACTTGACTCAAGGGCCAAGTCATATGAGAGAATCCCAACAAGAACCTGCGGTAGAAATTAGCAAGACCCATAAATCTGCAAAGCTCTGTTAGAGTTTTTGGGTCTGGCCAATCCTGAATGACTTGGATCTTGGTTGGATCCACATGTACCCCCAGATAATGAACCTGCGTCATGCCAAAAGTGCACTTCTACAAATTGGCACACAACTTGTGTTGCTACAATGTATGGAGGACCTGTCGGATGTGGTGGAGGTGCTCTTCACAAGTCTGGCTAAAGATCAGGATGTCATCCAAGTACACTACTACAAATGAGTTGGTGAATGGCCACAAGATGTCGTCCATCAGCCTGATAAATGTTGCGGGAGAGTTCGTCAACCCAAAAGGCATGACCAACCATTCGAAAAGGCCCTCCTTGGCTTTGAAGGCAGTCTTCCACACATCAGAGGGTTTGATTTTTACCTGGTAATACCCGAACTTCAAGTCAATCTTGCTAAAATATTTTTCCCCTTTGAGTTGGTCCAGAAGGTCATTAATTCATGGGATCAAGTACCTGTTCTGGACAGTGATTTTTTTCAGTTCCCGATAGTTAATACAGAGTCTCCAAGTCTCATCCTTCTTCTGCACCAACACGATCAGGCTCCCACAGGGCGATGAACTCAGCCGGATGTGACCTTTATGCAACAGCTCCTGAATCTGCCTCTTCGTTTCAACGTTCTCTAGAACAGAGCGCCGATAGATCGGTCCATTAGGCAGCGACGCACCTGCAGTCTGATCAATGGGGTGATTGACCTGACAGTGCAAAGGTAGGGCTTGTGGGTAAGGTGAATATGTTTCGTACTCCTCCATGACCTTGTTCATTTGTTGTTGTCGTGTGGGGGAGCTCTATTTGGAGGTCGTGGCCACAATCTTCTTCTTGCCCTGGGGGAGGATCATCAGGAAAAAAAATTTCCCAGTTTTGGAAATGAGCTTATTGCATTGTTTTGCAGTAACCAAAGAGATAGCGGTAGGCGGTGGTACCTATGGTATCCTATACACCTGTAATGT
>CM076573.1:973136124-973277457 GCA_034641835.2 Pinus albicaulis
CTTCATGAATCCATCCAAAACTCCCACTGTTGTCTCAAGCTCTCCTAAGGTTCCCACCTCTATAGAATCAATAAGTGGTGCCTCCAAGTGTGAAGCAACCATCCTCCTCTACTGAGCTAGTGCCTCCCTGGGTAAAATGCCTCCATGTGGTGAGACATCTCCATCAAGAGAAGACTGAACATATGGATGAACACTGATTTCCATGCCCTGAATGTGCAATCCAACTTCCCTCCTTGGTGCAATAACCTCCAAAAATGGATATGGGTGAGTACTCCCCAACTCATGCTATTGGTTCTTCTCCCCATCTCCTCCTTGGGACTCCATGGTTTCACACTTCTCCAATAATTACACATGAATTGTGCCTTGATCTCCACACATGAGATCCTGGGGAATCCCTTGCAAAGATGCAAGCATCCCTCTCTGTGGAGCAAGAGCTCCTCTTCCCTCTGCATGAGGTGCTAGATCAACTCTAGATCTAACAGCGCTGTTGCCCTCAATATCTGTAACATGAGTGGGAAACCTCTCAATGATTGGATCCTCCTTTGAGAAAGATATCCCTATACTCCCTTGCTTCAAGATGTGAGATGAAAGTTCCTTCTCCAGCGAGTTTTGGTTCAGATTTTTGGCCTCCTCCATTTTTTTATGAAGAGGCATTGCGTTTTCATGCAAGGGTTTTGTTTGGCCTTCTTTGTGCAAACCCATCATGTGTGTCTCAAGAATCCTCCCATCAAATCTCTTCACTAATGCCTTAGTGAAATTTGCATAATATGTAATGCCATTATTCTTCAAGGGAAAAGATTCATAGGCCTTGCCTTTCATATGCAGTGCTGCAACTCTGGTAGCTTGACTTTCCAGAATTTGGTGCTGCTGCAAAAAGGTGTCTAATTTGTCCACCCAAGCTTTGGCTAAACCGGCAAGTGAACCATCAAAATGTGATAGATAGGATCTACCATGCTGCCTTCTCTCCTTGGTCACTCCTCCTTCTTCTTCCATCTCCCTCATGGGACTGTTGGGACTATGGCTGCACTGACCCTCATAGTGTGTGGCTGAATGCTCACACCCACTATGTAAAAATCTAGAGTTTGCTTTAAGATCAAAACCCTCTTGGGCATTCTTTATCTGTTTCTCTCCTAATCTCCTTGAGATCTCCATGAATGCTTGGTGCAGATTTAGGAAGAAGCATTGTAAGATTATCCCCCTTTCCTCCATCAGAAAATGGAGTCTTCTTCCTGCTTAAAATTATGTCTCCTTCTTGATGAGAATAGGAAGTGTAGGGTCCTTCCTCCTCTCTTTCTTCTTTCTCCTCAACCTCCTTGGAGAGGTTATTTCCAGATCTAAAAACTGATGAGAACAAGCTAATCCTCTTCATCATCTTGATTTCTTCTTTCTTAGGCTTGAAGGCCACAGGCTAAGCCAAGAAAGATGCTCTGATACCACTGTAATGTTCCGAAATGGAAATTAGCAGCTTTTTCACCACTGAAATGTTCCTTTGTCAGAAATATGAACAAGGCTATGTCAGAGATTGATTGAGAGGGCTTTTACCAGTTATTTCACCTCTAAAGAGAGGATGAGAACCAGAGGTTATCTGTCCCTTCCTCAGACTCTGCCTATAGCTATGCAAATATTTCTTCCTCAGGAAGATATTGCTCAAGGGAATGACCTACAACAATATGCAAAACATAAGCATGAAGAGAACTTGCTCAAACTTCTAAAAATGCCAGAGAACTCATATCCATCTTATTGAAATAATAACAGCTACACATGTATACAAAATCTTGAGGGAAATGATGCTCAAGATGAAAAATAGCAATCCTCAAGGCATAAGTACAATAACCATGAGATAAACACAGCTACACAAGTGAACCCCAATTATGACTACGCAGTAACATGGAGACACTGCAACATGTAAAATGGTAATAAAATGATATTACAATAATAGCTCAAGAAATGAGGGGGAGCATGCTCTCAACCCATGAAAACACTACTATAACACTAATACACAATCCTTAGAAGGATTGGCTGCAATATATGTATAAAATGTGAAAATACAATAATGCCGGAGTTGCTGGGTAGCTGCAGCAACTAAAAATATACAATAGTAGGAGGAAGATGAATATGGTCTGAAAACTGAAACAACCTCCACCAATGGATTCCTTGAGTGCAAGGATGATCCGGACACAAGAAATCTCTTCCTCCAAAATGGTGGAGAAAACTCCCACTACAGACAAACTCTGAGATAACGCAGTCTATGGAAGGGATTGCACTGATGAAGGTGGGAGAAGCTTGGCCTTCTTCCAAAATATGCAAATCAGCTCTAGAAACCCTCCTTGCTGATCCTCCCAAAGAATAGGAACTCCTTCCTATGAGAAGTGATCCAAGGAATGGTGTTGTGGAATCTCATCCACAGCAACACCTACAACACAACCCAGTGACTGCGCTATAGATGAAGAAGTGGCTATTGCCAAATGCCTGAATATGGAGAAATGAAGAGCAATCCTCCTTGAGCTACTCAAGAGAGGAGAGGAACTCCTAAACAGGAATCCCTCGTGCCAAAGGCACTGTAATTCCGCTGAACAGTTGGAGATTGCAAATAGACTCAAAGTCCAAATCTTCAATGATAATCTCTATGGTTGCCTCATCCTCCTTATATGCAAAATGATGTCTCTATGCCATGGACCCCACCCAATTAGGGTTTCCTTTCTCTAGAAGTTTCCTCCCTTTCTAACTGCGCTGACTTCCCAAGCAAGCTACACCCTCTCAAGCTGCACTGTTGACTTGGTCAACATGGCATCATCCTCATGTGTTTGCCCCCTTTTCATACTAAGAGGTGCAAAAATGGCTACTCCATGGATCCCTTCCCACTTCATGTGGAATTTATTTATGCAAATGGGTCTCCTCACCCATTTTATTTATCTCCTAGATAATATGAGAAAAAATTAATGTTCCAATTTATTTACAAAAAATTGGAACATTACAACACCTTATTGCCCAAAGTAACAATAAGAATGCGAGGTCAGGACTCATAGACAACATGTCGCTTCCAAAATTATGGTTGGCCTAATAATACATCACAAACATCAAGAGGAGCAATGTCACACAATACCTCATCCGTGAAGGGCTTGATGTTGTAGGGGAAACGACACTGCTCTATGACGCGTAGATCCCATCCTTGGTGAAGCCACCCGATGGTGTATGGCTGTGGGTGTGCTGTGGTTTCCAAGCCCAACCACTTCATGACCTCTACTGAAATGAGGTTCTTTTGGCTCCCACTTTCGACAATGCATTGTCGTGGGGAACCCTTTACCCACATATGGGAGTGGAAGAAACGCTCCTCCTCCTCTAGATCTTCCAGTTCCTCCTTCTGGATCTTCGCAGTAGAAACAAAGGCATTGGGCTCTGCATCAATAATCTAGTTCCCTTTTTCATTCCCCCTGTCGGGTTCTGATTTAGATTTAGATCATGCATCTGATTCAATATCCCTCATCTCGGCCACCAAATACTACTTGTCCCAACACTCATGTTGTGAGTGGAGATCTTATGAAAATCACACCACTTTCCCGTGTCCTTCTTCGACATCATGGTGTTGTTCTTTGCTTACGGCTTTGGAAGGTTGTCTTGGGCCACCATGCCTTGGATTTGTCCTTTTTTCTTCGATTTGGAGGCATCTTTCCCTTTCTTTTGATTTAAAAATCCAAAGTCTCATTTCTTCTGTTTGAATTTTTTCTCAATCTTGGGAGCATACCGATATGCCGTACCAAGAGAGGAGATGTTGAGGATCAATTTCCTCCTAAATGTATCTGTGCAGACAAATGCAGTAATTCAACACCAAATGTTTCTCCAAATATTTGATACCCAACTTTGTGCGCAGGGTATGGAACAAAGTCATCAGCTCATGCACATATTGATCCCTTTATTGTCGCAGCTTTGTCCATCGTATGTACTTGTCATCATAGCTCCCCATGAGATAATATTGTTCCTTGATGGCGTCTCGGAAATAATTCCAAGTGGGTATGATCGAGAACAGAGAGGGTTCCCCCTCGTCCTTTTTCTCATAGGAGGTTTCCCACCAGTCCTTGACATGGGGGGTAGCTTTGAGGAGTGCAAAAATAATCTTCTCCCGGTCAGAAAAGTCATGAACTGAGAAATATCTTTCTAATAGATTCAACCATCTATCTATGATGTTTGCATCTATTTGACCCTCAAATTTGGGAATGTCAAAGTTTAATTGTACCTTAAAAGGAGTTACGCCTCTAGAGTGGCTGTCAGATGCAGATGTGCCGCCGGTGTGCAACCGTTGAAGGATATGGGAAAATTTATCCATCATCGCGTTCCTTTGTTTTTCAAGGGCCTCCTCAAGCAATATTTTGATACGATATCCTGCTCCCTCATATTTATTTTCTTCTCCCATGGGTGGCCGTCGGGGTTTGCGAGGCTAATCTTGCAAAGGTTCCACCAAATCGAGCCCTATCTCCTTATACCCTGACCTCGTTGGGGATATGCAAAGAAGGATCAAGAAAAAGCAGACCGCTCTGATACCACTGATCCAGATTTATGCAGGAAAGCAACCGAATACACATATAACCATAAATACAAAGATGCAATGGAAATAATACTTCATTTCATTAATATCAAATAATTGAAATTTGGTTACAGACATAATCGAAATAAACTAGCTAGGGCGCTGGCAGCTTATCTCTGAGAAGAGATGTGGTGGCTACAGGCCTCTGAAATATTTTACAATGAGGATCGAGGGCCTATTTATTATGGAGAGATATGGAAAACCCTAAACATCCAAAAACCTAACCCTAGGAGATGAAGCACTAAAACTATGGGCCCCGTTTGGGTAAATTGGTACATCAACTTCCCATGGACGTAACTTTGGCATACGATCTCTGTTTGACACTCCAAGGATTAAAACTTTTATGCTCCTAGTTTTCCCAAAAAACGTTGTTTAGGACCTCAAAACGGCTCTGGAAGTTCAGGACCCGAAAAAATGCTAAAAATAGTAAGTTGTGCTACCATTAAGGAAACTGAAAAACTGAAAGAAACAATGGTGGGGCCCCAAGTGGAATAGGTGGGTGGCCACCAATATACACTTGGATCATTGCTCCCCCCTTAGGAATCAATGGTCCCCATTGCGTTGAGTTCCTCCATGGGATGATGGAACTTCTACCGAACTTGGTCCCTGGTGAACCACTTGCCTTGGTGCAGGAGTTGGCAACCCGATATAGTTGGAAGAGAGTGTTCTTGATTTTCATGTCCATGATACAATCCGTGGTGGCCTGTTCCATGTAGTCTGGGTTTAACTCTATTAGTGTGTGTTGTTCTGCAATGTCAGAGGTATCCAATAGAGGTGGGAAGTAGGGTCAAAGGACGTCCACATTGAATACTGGGTGCATACCAAGGAATGGTGGAATACTGAGCTTGAAGACATTAGTCCCTATAGCCTTGGTGATGGTGTACGACCTATATCAGAGCAGGAAAAGCTTGCGGTGGGGTCCAGTGAGGCGCTCCTTCTGCAAATGTAGCCACACTTTGTCGCCCACCTAGAAGTTGTGTGGCACCCGATGTTGATCATGTTGTTTCTTGTACTTAGCATTGGCTCTATCCAATATGTCATAAACCTGTTGACGGATGTGTTGAATGTGCTCAATGAAGTTGTTCACTTTTTGAACTTCAAATTGGACATGAGTCGAATCGGCCCGAGTAGCCGTAAATGACATGGCTACATCAATGGGACATAATGGTTGGAATCCCAAGCCACCTGAAAGGGGATGTGGTCGTTTGAGCTGTGGAGAGCTCGGTTATAACTGTGTTGTACACAGGGAAAGCTCTCATCCCATGTGTGTGGATGCTTTGAATTGTACACGCATAGAATGTGTACAATCATCATGTTGACAACCTCTATCTGGAAATCAATTTGGGGATGGAAAGATGTGGACTTGGTGAGATTGGTGTCCAGCATTGACCAAAGTTTGGAACAAAATGTGTTGAGGAACCTACTATCCCGATATGAGATGATAGACTGTGGGATCCCAAAGTGCACCCACACTCGTTCAAAGAAGACTTTGGCAGTGGCTTCTATTGTGATATTCTTCTTGCAGGCCGCCATAATGGCCAGCTTAGAGAATCTTTCGATGACCATGAAAACATAGTCATTTCCATGCTTAGTATAATGAAGGCTCGACATGTAATCCATGGAGATGGATTCCCAAGGTCAACTAGGGGTAGGTAGCGTAGTATAGAGGCCTTGCTTCCTGATGGTTGGTTTGGAAATGGTGCAAGCAGTGCATGATCTGATGTACTTCTTGACATCCTGTCGAAGGTTCATCCAATATAAATACTTCTAAAGTACTCCCACTGTTTTCTCGACCCCGAAATGCCTAGTGACTCGATTGTAGTGCGCTTCTAAAATCATCTTGGAACGCTTGCTTGGAGGAACACAAATATGTCCTAGGTGACATAATAGTGCATCCTGGAGGTGAAAATTTGGAACTTGGGTACCCTCCAAGAGTGTCTTGTATGTATGGCTGAATTCTAGGTCGCTCTTGTAGAGAAGCGGTCAATCAAAAGTCTAGTGCCCACAAAATTTGATAATGGTGGTTAGCGCCATGATTGGTGGTCGATTGAGGAAGTTGCAATATTATTGGTGATGCCCTTCTTATACTTGATGTTCAAATAAAAATATTACAGATATGTGGACCACTTCTGATGGTGATCGTTCGGAAACTTCCCTTGTGTCTATATGAATTGGGTTGGTGGTCTGTGTGGATGATCCTTTCCTTCCCCAAAATTTAATGCTTCTATTATTGGCAAGCCTGCACAATGGAATACATTTCTTTGTCATAAGTGGGATACTTGCGGATTGTGTCAGACATTATCTCACTGTGATATGCCACTGAATGCCCCTGTTGAGTAAGAACTTCCCCAACAGCATACTCAGAGGAATCATTCTCGATCTCGAATGGTTGTTGTAAGTCTCGTAGTGTGAGCACTGGGACAGAGCAGAGGCGATTTTTCAATTATACGAACACCTTTTGTTGAGATTCCGACCAAAATAATTTTTCTTTTGATCCTCCCTTGGTGACTTGACTCAAGGTCCAAGTGATATGAGAGAATCCCAACATGAACCTGCGGTAGAAATTAGCAAGACCCAGAAAGCTGCGAAGCTCTATTAGAGTGGTTGGGGCTGGCCAATCCCGAATGACTTGGATCTTGTTTGGATCCACATGTACCCCCCATTTATCAACAATGTATCCCAGATATTGAACTTGGGTCATGCTAAAAGTGCACTTTTCCAAATTGGCACACAACTTATTTTTCCGTAGTGTTTGGAGGACCCGTCGGATGTGGTGGAGGTGCTCTTCCCAAGTCCGACTGAAGATCAGGATGTCATCCAAGTACACTACTACAAATGAGTTGGTGAATGGCCGCAAGATGTCGTCCATCAGGCTTATAAAGGTTGCGGGAGCATTCGTCAACACGAAAGGCATGACCAGCCATTTGAAAAGGCCCTCCTTGGCTTTGAAGGCAGTCTTCCACACATCAGAGGGTTCTATTTGTACATGGTGATACCCAGACTTCAAGTTAATCTTGTTGAAATATTTAGAAACTTTTATTTGGTCCATAAGGTCATCAATCCATGGGATTAGGTACCTATTCCAGACAGTGATCTTGTTTAGCGCTCGATAGCCAGTTACATTTATGCAACAGTTCCTGAATGTGCCTCTTCATTTCATCTTTCTCCAGAACAAAGCACCGATAGATCAGTCCATTGGGCAACGATACACCTGGGGTCAGATCAATGGGGTGCTTGACCTGACAGTCCAGAGGCATCCCTGGGGGTGAGGTGAAGATGTCCCCGTACTCCTCCATGACATTGTCCATTTATTGTTGTCGTGCGGAGGAGCCCTGTTTGGAGGTCGTGGCCACAATCTTCTTCTTTCCCTAGGGGAGGATATCACGAAATCAAATTTCCCAGTTTTGGAAATGAGCTTATTGCATTTTTTTGCAGTAACCAAAGAGATAGTGGCAGGTGGTGGTACCTCTGGTATCCTGTACAACTTATTTCCCAAAGTGACAATAATAGCTCGAGGCCGGGACTCATACACAACATGTAGCTTCCACAAGTATGGTTGGCCTAATAATACATCAAAAACATCAAGAGGAGAAATGTCACATAATACCTCATCCGTGAAGGGCTTGATGCTGTAGGAGAGGCGACACTTCTCGCTAGCGCGTAGATCTCGCCCTTGGTGAAGCCACCCGATGGTGTACCACTGTGGGTGTGCTATGGTTGGCAAACCCGACCACTTTATAACCTCTGCTGAAATGAGGTTCTTTTGGCTCCCATTGTTGACAATGAACTGTAGTGGGGAACCCTTTACCCACATCTGGGAGTAGAAGAGACGCTCCTCCTCCTCTGGATATTTCGCTTCCTCCTTTTGGATCTTCGCAGTAGCAACAGTGGCGTTGGGATTTGCATCAGTAATATGCTTCCCTTTGTTATTCCCCTTGTTGGGTTTTGATTCAGAGTCGGAGCATGCATCTGATTCATAAGCCCTCATCTTAACCACCAGTGATTGCTTGGCCCGACACTCACTTGTGTTGTGAGTGGAGCTCTTATGGAACTCACACCACTTTCTCGTGTCCTTCTTCATCTTCGCAGTGTTGTTATTTGCTTGCGACTTCGGCAGGTTGTCTTGGGCCACCATGCCTTGGCTTTGTCCTTTGTTCTGTGGTTTGGGGGCACCTTTCCCTTGCTTTTGATTCAGAAATACAAAGTCTCATTTCTTCTGTTTGAATTTATGCTCAATCTTGGCAGCATACTGGTATGTCGTACCAAGCGAGGAGATGTCAAGGAACTCCATTTCCTCCTGAATGTATATGTGCAGACAACTGCGGTACTTCAACACCAAATGTTTCTCCGAATATTTGATACCCAACTTTGTGCATAGGGTATGGAACATATTCGTCAACTCATGCACATCTTGATCCCTTTGCTGCCGCAACATTGTCCATTATATGTACTTGTCCTCATAGGTCCCCACGGGATAATATTGTTCCTTGATGGCATCTCGAAAATAATTCCAAGTGGGTACGACCGAGAACAGAAAGGGTTCTCCCTCGTCCTTTTCTCATAGTAGGTTTTCCACCAGTCCTTGACATGGGGGGTAGCTTTGAGGAGTGCAAAAATAATCTTCTCTTGGTCGGAAAAGTCATGAACCGAGAAATATCCTTCTAATAGATTCAACTATTTATTTACGGCATATACATTTATTTGACCCTCAAATATGGGAATGTCAAAGTTTACTTGTACCCTAAAAGGATTTGTGCCTCCAGAGTGGCTGCTAGATGCAGATGCTCCACTGGTGGGTAGTCGTTGAAGGATTTGGGAAAAATTATCCATCATCGCATTCCTTTATTTTTCGAGGGCCTCCTCGAGTAATATTTTGATAGGATCTCCTTCTCCCTCAAATTTCTTTTCGTCCCCCATAGGCGACCGTTGACGTTTGCGAGGCTGATCTTTCAAAGGTTCCACCAGATCGAGCCCTAACTCCTTATACCCCAACCTCGTTGGGGACATGCAAAGAAGGATCGAGAAAGAACAGACTTCTCTGATACCATTGATCCAGATTTATGCAGGAATGCAACAAAATACACATGTAACCATAAATATAAATATGCAACATAAATAATACTTCATTTCATTGATATCAAAGAACTGAAATTTGTTTACATACAGAATGGAAATAAACTAGCTAAGGCGCTGGTAGCTTATCTCTGAGAAGAAATGTGGTGGCTACATGCCTTTGGACTGTGTTACAATGAGGCTCGAGGGCCTATTTATTATTGAGAAATAATGGAAAACCTTAAACATCCAAAAACCTAACCCTAGGAGATGAAGCGCCAAAAATATTGGCCCCGTTTGGGTAAATTGGTACATCAACTCCCCGGGGACGTAACTTTGGCATACGATCTCCGTTTGATGCGCATCATACCTCGTTAGGAATATCTATCCGAGGACTACAACTCTTGATGTTGCTCTCAATTTTCACAAAAAAACGTATTTTAGGGCCTTAAAACGGCTCCAGAAGTTCAGGACCCGAAAAATTACTAAAAATAGAAAGTTGTGCTACAATTAAGGAAACTGAAAAACTGAAAGAAACAATTGTGGGGCTCCAAGTGGAATAGGTGGGTGACCACCAATATCCACCTGGATCAATGGGAGTCTCAACTACTAGTCAACTAGAAAAGTAAGATGTAGATATTGCATCTTCACTCCATGTTGAACTAAATTAGTGACCATTAAAGATACTTTTCTAATATTGCATCTTCACTCCATATTGAACCAGATTAGTGACTATTGAAGACTTTGAGTGAATGTCTTCACTCACATTAAGAAATTAAACCAAAATTCTTAAGAACTTTCTGAATAAACCTTGATTCTTCTTGAAAAATCTTTAGTTTTATTCAAATTATTTGATGAATAAGAATCCAAGGACTCAAATTATTTGATGAACAAGAATCCAAGGACATGGAATAATCAGACTTGAATTTCATAGTCACTCTTTAGTTTTTTACTTAAACTTTTCTTCTTGAAAAATCTTTAGTTTTATTCAAATTATTTAATGAATAAGAATCCAAGGACATGGAATAATCACACTTGAATTTCATAATCACTCTTTAGTTTTTTTAGTTAAAAGTAAATTCTTGAATGTACACATTCATCTAAATAATGGGAAAATCTCGGCAAATCTCGGCAGACCCTCCCGAGGGGATCTAATCGTTGGCCTTATACACGAGGCCTAACCCCAAGGGCATCAAGGAGATTTGATCTTGTGCCTTACACACGAGGCCTAACCCGAAGGGCGTCAAAGAGATTTGATCTTGTGCCTTACACACGAGACCTAACCCCAAAGGCATCAAGGAGATTTAATCTTGTGCCTTACACAAGAGGCCTAACCCGAAGGGCGTCAAAGAGATTTGATCTTGTGACCTCCCACCTGGCAAAGTACTTAGCACTAAAGACTCCACCAATTAAGCTAACTCTTAGGGCATTCATGTAAATAATCATTATATTCCAATTCTAATTTCTTATTTTGAATTGTTAAAAACTTGTACTTTTAAATTTTAAATAATTTATATCAAATTTCAAACATAATTTATATCAAATTTCAAACATGTAATCATATTAAGAAAGTGTAATATAATGGGTTTTCAATTTCTCTCTAGCCAGTTCTTGGAGTGGGATTTCAGTTTTGCTATGTTTATATCAATTTTCAAATCTCCTTTACATAACCATGTATATTCTCGAAATAGAATATATAAAAAATCTTAAAAAACATTATATATAAATATACATCAAAACTTGTTTGGGGATGTTGATATTGTCCGCGGCTTACTCGGCGAAAGTCATGATACTGATTTGAAATCAGTTTCTATATATATATATTATTTGATGTAATGGTATTGTAATGTCCAATTATTTTCTACTTGGTGTTTTTTTGTTATTTTTTTATTTGATAGTGGGAGTATTTGAATTTTTATTCACTATTCTTATTATGAATTTAGAGAGCATTTAAAAGTTTGAAACTTAACATTTGTAATTTAAATTTGTAAATTTTTTTCAAAATACTTGTAACTTGAATTTCCATGGTCAAAATTACGTCGAGAAAACTATATTTTCTAGTGAAATGGTTGCATATATATAGATTATTTTTCAATAAGTGGGTCTATGTTGGTGAGTTATAACATAGAAACCTGCATGCTTGTCCGGTACAAAGAAATTTTCGATTGCCTCATTGGGTGGTAGGCATGCTATTGGAACGAACGGGTGCAGAACATTAAGTTGACGGTTTACAAGGGCCAAGTATTTCTGTTAGGTCTCATTGCTGGCCATAATTTTAATGGAGTGCACTCCTCTGCTTTACATGGTTTTAAGGCAGACAAATATTTCAATAGGAGATTTTGACTATAACGTTTTACCGTTTTGAGTTTTCATCATATGAGGTAGCAACGGAGAGTCTGAGAGAACAACGTAACAATTATTCCCAAAAATAAGGAAGGGTCGAAGGTGATATTTCTGAATGTGAATATCGAAGGAAGAAAACACACAACCCTGGAGGTTGTCCTATGAAAATGCACCACAATATCAGATGACCTTCTCCGCATTTCCAGAAGATGTTATGTTCTTCATTTATGTATTTTTGAAATAGTATGAAACTTGTCTTCCCAATATGTAATATGTAATTTGAACTGATTGATAATTATTTTGAAGAATATATAGATCTATTATTGTTTTGGTACATAATATAAATCAGTTGTATTTTTTCATGCTGAAAAAAAACTTTCTCCACATTTTTCATGAAATAAAAATTTGCACACTAATATCATGTAAATTGTTATCAATTAATAAATTTGCAGGAAAATTTCTAAACTATTTCATCTCTTCATTAAAGAAATAGTTATATGTAAAATTATGATTATTTATATAAAAAAAAAATAGAGTTAAAAAAATGATATTATCGATACAGTATTTAAATGGTTTTATTGGTCATTAAAATATATTTTTAAAAGTTTTTAAAAATATAATAATTTAAATTATTTTATAACTCATTAAAATTTGAAAAATATATATATTTAAAAAAAATAAAATTCAATTTTTTTTATTGGTAATATAATTTTTATTTTTGTAGTTTAATTTATAGGCAAAAAGACTTTTTTAACTATAAATTTTCTGGTTATTAAGTTGTATAATTTGTAGTCTTAGAGTGTCTCAAACAGTTTTCCACCCTGTTGAATCTATTTATGCATTTTAAATAACAAAAAATTGTTTTATCTAATTAAGGTAAGCTAGACAACTCCATTTTTATTAAATTAAACAACAGTTTTTATCAAATAAAATTATATATATATATATATATTCAATTTAAGGTCACAACCAAGCAAGACACCAAATTGGTGTATGAGACTCTTTTGTTTGTGGGACAAGGGACCCACCTCCTATTTGACTGCTAAGTCCTCTCATTTTGAACTTGTGACCTCTTAGGAAGAAACACATGCTCTTAACTATAAGTAAAAGTAAAAGACATACTAAAAAATCTAGTAGAAAAAGACATACTAAAAAAATCTAGTTAACTTAAAACTTGTGTGACCGAAATTAATGTGATTCTTAAATTATTTAGATAAATTAGATGCCCCTAAAGCTTTCTCAAGCAACATATCAAGACTAAAATATAACAAATAACTTCACTCGAAAAAAATAAAAAATAAAATAAAAAATAAAAAATAATATTTAACAAAAACTCAGGATATTATCCTTTCATCCCGCACCTTAAACCAATATAAATCATTAATACACCGTCCAAAACCATCAACATAGTAAAAAATATATATGGTTTAAAACATATTATCATAATAAAACATCCGGCCCGGGATGTGGACTCACCCTATCGCCCATCTAACCTTTTATAAATTGGGGGTCGAGCCAAAGGCGAGCCCTACAAAAATTCTGGAGGTCGAAGGCGTGGCCCAGGCCGACGAGGGGGGTTGGAAATAGTTTTCAAAAAGCAGCAATTGACGCGCCTCGGTATTTCCCATCTAACCTATTTATTTTTAATGCCAAAGTCTCCATATAAACATGTTCGTGCAAGTAAATTGATACCTAGTGGTGATTTATTGTCTCGCTTGATCCTGAAGTTCTGGTTTCTGATTCATGATATTGCTTCTCTCTTTAAGGGTTAAGGCTGCAATACCATTTGAATTTGAAAAATGAGAACTGGCATTGAGATTACTAAGATTCCAGATGACGGGCAGAAGGACAGGAATGTGGGAACTAATAGTGATGAGAGATTTTGCAGCAGACAGATTTGCAGCAACCCTAGAAACCCTAAAACTTGCAGCAACCCTAGAAACCCTAGACAAAGAGTTGACCAAAAAGTCAACTCTCAACCCCACGAGATGCAAATCAGTAACCCTGTCAGGAAAAGACAGCGCATGGACGAATCAATGGAATCCTTATTGGACCGTCTACCAGACGACATTGAGGATGATATTCTCTCTCGCCTATCCATCAGCGACCTATTAAGAGCTAGGGTTACCTGCCGCGCTTGGCACGACACCATTTCATCCTCCCACATATTTCAATTGTTGTACGACCAGACAAACCGCGAGTCATGGATTGCTGTCCCCAGCGATCCCCAGAATCCCTACGATTTTGGGCTCTTCAACAAAAACCCTAACCCCAGCAAGTGGTATTTTAACCCGGGTACCTATGACGCAGATCTCACTAAATCTTGGCTTCTCCAGGAAGCTGGCGACGGGCTTATGCTTTTCGTAAACACTGAAGGAAAATTTGTGGTCACTAATCCATTAACGAAACGCGTCCAACTGCTGCCTGATACGAAAATCAGCCCGCGTCTTAGGCTTCAATCGTGTTTGAAGAAAAAACTATGGGGGACCAAGAGCAAATCCAAATCTACGCCTAGTACAGCTGAGCAGTATTTGTCCCTGTCCATCCACTTTGTTGTAGACGCCGCCAAATTTAAAGTAATGGTGTGGGGAGAACTGAGATCGAATATGGTGCACGCTCTTGTTTACAGCTCCGCTACAGACAAATGGACTGTAAGGCCATGCCCGGATATCAACTATAGATTATTCAAGTATCCATTCAACTGCACTGCAGTTGGCGACACCATTTCCTTCGCCTCAATAACTCGATCTATGCTTGCGACTTATAATATAGAGACCGGCCTCTTTGTTCATGAAGAAAAACTTCTTCTGATGCGGCCGTGGCAAATACGCTCGCTAATGGACCGGGTGGAAACCATTAAGCTGCTGGTTCACAAGAGCCAAGTGTTTCTGTTAGGTATAATCTTCGGGTTTGTAATTCAAGGAGGCCGGCGTAACGCTAGTTTGATAGGGTTATGGCAGGCAACTCCTGGCAGGCTATGGACTCTTTTGTCTACGCAACCCTTGCAAACTTTAAAAGGTGAGGAACCCTACGAGGAGATAGCAGCGGCGTACGATGGAGAACAGACCGTCACATTTATTCCAAAGACTCTTTTGTCTACGCAACCCTTGCAAACTTTAAAAGGTGAGGAACCCTACGAGGAGATAGCAGCGGCGTACGATGGAGAACAGACCGTCACATTTATTCCAAAGACGAAGGCGTCGAAGGTGAGATTTTTGAATTTGGATACCAAAGAGTGGACGACGTCCGATGAAGATAGCCAAGCCTGGAGGTTGTCCGGTGGAAAAGCACCACAAGATCAGATAACATTCTCAGCACCTTTCATGGCTTTTCATTTGACCTTCAAATTTTGCACGCTCATATGATATGCTCCTATGTTTTTATCTCTGAATCCTAGGTCAGACACATGTTTACCCATTCGCAAATTTTGTTATGTTCAGATATTTTCTCGTTCAAGTGGAATGAAGTCTTTGGATTTTTCATGGAGGTTTGTCTGAATGCTAAGTCTGACAAATGCTACCATTCACAATTTTTATTGCGTTGATACAATGCTCTCATGTATTTGGATACCCATTGGCAAATTTTGTTATGTTCAGATATTTTCTCATTTAAGTGGAATGAAGTCTTTGGATTTTTCATGGAGGTTTGTCTGAATGCTAAGTCTGACAAATGCTACCATTCACAACTTTTATTGCGTTGATACAATGCTCTCATGTATTTGGATACCCATTGGCAAATTTTGTTATGTTCACATATTTTCTCATTCAAGTGGAATGAAGTCTTTGAATTTTTCATGGAGGTTTGTCTGAATGCTAAGTCTGACAAATGCTACCATTCACAATTTTTATTGCGTTGATACAATGCTCTCATGTATTTGGATACTCATTGGCAAATTTTGTTGTGTTCACATATTTCCTCATTCAAGTGGAATGAAGTCTTTGGAATTTTCATGGAGGTTTGTCTAATGCTAACTCTGACCAATGCTACCATTCACAATTTTTATTGCGTTGATACAAGGCTCTCATGTATTTGGATTTTAATCCAAGGATTTATGTTAATTTCTTTTATCATTTTTCCCAATTCAGTTTGATTTACATGGGTTCATAGAAATGTTTGAATATTTATCCCGGATAATTTTGTTCAGTAATTAAATGAAATGATTTTTCTAATTTCTCCAAAATCCATGTGTATATTATATGTTTTTAAAGATTTCAATGGAACAATGTACTTGTTAGTGGTAATATGAATTTGTTTAATGATATTGGTTGACGAATAAATCAAAATTTAAAAAAAATGAGATTATTTAAAATTCTTTTATAATGTTTATGTTTTTTAAAGTTTTTAGTGGAACAATGTACTTGTCACTTGCAATATGAATCTGTGAAATTTGAATGAAGTTATAGAAATTTTGAATGAAGTTATAGAATTTTGAATGAGGGTTTTAGAATAGATTTGTTTGATGATATTGGTTAAACAATCAACGCGAATTTTGAAATTGAGTGGCCTAATGTTATAGTATAGGGATTCTTTGATGGAGGTAGTGACACCAATGTTTGTGATGTTTTCTTGCCTTAGAATCTAATGAGTAAATGCAAACTAAGTATTTTTCAAGATACAAATTTTAATTCCTTGCTATGAGTTGTGCCATTAGAATTGCACTTTGGAAGTATGTTAAGGTGGAAGTATGTTATGATATTGGGAATTCAAAAGTCTTTGGACTAGTTCAATGGAAAAATTTCCTTTCTGGTCATTCATTTAGAATTGTGGCAAAGGAAATCTACCACCTACAAGATTGTCTATTTTTTATTTTATTTTATTTGATCCAATTGAAATAGGATTAGTTAAGTTTCAATATATTTTGAAAATCTAAGATATATTTGGAATTTTATTCTCAACCCAGTTTTTAAAATTGTCCAATGTATAACTATGCAACCAAGGGAATGTCATTTTTAATTTCCTATAAAATACCAAAAGTGTTTTTCCTCATCATATTCATGTTATATGCTTCCTAAAGTTTTAATTAAACATATTACTCTCTAAAATTCAAATGAAGTTATAAAATTTTGATCAAGAATTGAAACTAAAATTCAAATATTTTTTATTTTTCTAATTGTCATAAAATCTTTTGAAAAATTCATTATGTTAATATGTTGTGGATTCAACCCCATAGACTATCATAAAAAGGAGCACATGAGAATGGGCTTTCATCCACCCATTTGGGTTATCATAAAAAGGAGAACATGTGGTGGAAATAATTTGACCATTACCTTATAGTATCTCCATAGTTCCACATTAAGAATTTTATGAAAATTAAAAAATTGTTTGGTTTTGTTTAAAAATGATTTAGTTTTACCCAGTTCCCCCCTTTAGATGGTAACCATTTATTCTCTCAGAACACATCCATGTATGCTTGTAACAAGTCTTCTAGTTGTTGTTTTTTTTCTTAGTACATTCCCCCAATGATTCCTTTCCTCTTAATAACTATTCTACATACCTATTTTCCCTTGAAAACAATAAAACATAATTCTTAGTGGAACTGATCATTTTCTTGGTTTGGTTGGCACTCACCAATGATACTTACTTTCCCTGGTGCTTATTGATAGTGAATGATGAGCTGATACTAGTTGGCTCTTTGCATGGATATTACATCATGCATGTACATGTAGGGACTCGCGAACAAGACTCCACATACATCAAGGGGAACCACACCTAGTTCTACTTCATTAATAAAATAAATATTAATGACAAATCTAACTTTGCACTATTTCGTTACCTTTATATCTACATCCTTGTTTACCCATCCTAGTGGATATGGGTTTGGATTATCATGAACTTCTAATCCCAATTTCTTGACCAAATTTGTAGCAATGAGATTCACTTGCGATCCCAAGTCGAACAAAGCAACAATCTTGTTCTTCCTAACCTGTATCTTTATATGGAAGAGTTTTCCATTTCTTTCTCTTCATATTGCTGAAGGCTACTTAGATTCACCTCTTGCATTGAACTATAAACAATATTATCACCCACATCTGAGCTACTTTCAACTTTTTAGCTCGAATCAATGGTGATGACATTCTTCTTCATATTGTCTTTCATTTTGTTCTTTAGGTTAAGCTCTAGATGCAACTTCCAACATTTCTCCTCTATATTGTCAATGTTGTAATTTTTATTGGGATCTTTGCACTTGTGTGTTGTGGCTAATATCTTTTTATATTTCTACTTCTTCCACCCCTCCTTAAAAGCATCATGCTGCTCCTTTTGCTTCAATCCTCTTAATTGGACTTTCTTTAGGCCTATCTTCGCCAAGTACTGTGCTTGTACACAAGCCTTGACCACCGATTTGGGCCTGAACAACATCAATTGCTCCTAAATATTGTGGTGTAGACCCCCCAAATACTTGAGCAATACATTTGGGTTCTTTGGGGAGATACCTAACATTATGTCCATCTTTCTGAAATATTGATCAGAAACTAAATTGGAGGCAAAATTTGCTAAAAAATGAAAGTGCTTAGAATCACTCAGAACCTGAATGGATAGGTCTCGTCATCCTGATTTAGACACACATCATTTCGCTCAAAACAGAGGCAATATGAGAAAGTTAGAGCGATCTGTTTGATTTCACAAACATAGAAATTTTGTTGACAGGGATGCTGACTAGGCATCTTAGCAAAATGAATATTCCAAGGAATATTCCTTTGAATATACCTTTTGCTAACTGGGCTATACATATTCCTAGTCATCATTCCTTGGAATATTCCCTTTTATGATTGGGTTGTACGGATGCCTAGTCAGCATCCTTGTCACTGAAATTTGACTGTTTGTGCAATCAAGTAGATTTCTCTAACTTTCTCATACAAACTCCGTTTTGAGCGAAACAAAATGCGCCAAAATTAGGAAGACAAAACCTAAACAAAATGCGCCAAAATTAGGAAGACAAAACCTATCTAGTTGTTTAAGTTCCGAGCGATTCTAAGCACTTTCATTTTTAAGCAAATTTTTGCCCCAATTCAGTTTCTGATCATTCCTTCCCACTGAAAAGGATTTTGGTCCCACAAAAGTTGGTTATCTTATGAGAGTTTAATCCCTTTCTCTTTTCCAAGTTCTATCAATTTGATTTTACTTGGAAAAATGTCCATGAAAACCACTTTGGTTCACTTGCATGCCTTGCCTTGCAAATGGCTTGGAACTTCAACCAATGTCCTCCTTTTGCTGCCAACCCAGTACAACACTTGTTGGATACTTGCTGACTGATTAATGCCATTCTGTACCAAAGAAATCCTTCGGTGCTTGGAAAGCTGACTTATTGCCTTCCCATTGAGAATCTTGTTCCTCCTTTGCACAAACATGCCTTTGATGCAAGCTTCTCATTGGAAACCAATTTTCCAAATTAAGCCCATCTGAGTGAACTTCAACATTGAGTTCCAATATCTGTAATCACAAGAAAATAAATGACCATTATTTTTACCTCCATGGTTCAAAATTCCATGTCTAGAAGAATGAATTCGTCATCTCTTTCGCTTTTTGGCATCAACACATTAATTGGTTTACAATGGATGCTATTTTTCAACAAAGTTTTTTGGCATCTTGTCCCTCTTTTTGCTTCTTGATTTCATCATCCTCCAATATTGACATGATTCTCATGTCATGATTTGATAATGAAGGCTAATCATGAGCATCTTACTCAAGAGTGGACCTTCCAAAATCCTGAGACATCTTGTCACAAGAAAAACTATTAACTTGAAAAACACATCATGCAAGAAACACAACTTGAAGACCTCCTTTTTCTCATTCAAATGAACAAATGTCACATCCTATGAAAATCATCATGTACTCTTATATCTTGGTGTAAAAACCCATCGACCAAACACAAGTTGAAAAAACATGCCTCTTCAAACAACTGACTCTCAAGTCAAACAAAAGCATGTACAACAACTTGACGATTCTTTTCCCAAAAAACAAGAATTTCATATCTCATGAAACAATTTGTCAACATCTCCCTTTCATATTTGGATACTAAATCAACTCTTCCAAGTTGATAAGACATACATGTAACAATCAATCTACCAACACAAGTCGATCACTTATGCATGTGAAAATGATCAACACTCTCAAATTGACAACATACATGTTAACGAAGCAATAGACCAACACAAGGCGATCACTCATGTATGTTCAAACACAATGAAAATATCAAAAATTACATTGTTCACACACACAAATTCTCATGCATGTATACAATGCTCAACTCTCTCGCAAGTACAATCACAAGAAAAAAAATCCCATCAGTATGTACAAGTACTTAAAGAGCTCAAATGAATTCACATGCAAATTGCAACTACAAATTGTCATCTTTTCTACATCCAAGTGATTCAACATAACTCTACTTTTCCAACATCTTGCTTCGTGGAATATGCAACATACTTCAAGAGAAAAGAATTGCATTCAATTGGAAAATAAATGCATCAATAATGAAATATTTTCATCAATCATTAAAAAAAATGGAAGGCCTTAATTGGTTAAGAAATCTAACCATCTCTTTCCAAACCACTTCAATAGCACTTCTTTTAGCTGCACTTCATCATGTGAATCATCTTGACCGACATCAATTATGGAATCCTCTTTTCCATTCTTGTCAAGATCTCTTTCCACCTTCTTCAAATGTCGTGGATGACTTGCTGGATACAAAGTCCAACACTTGTCTACAAGAAGACCCTGCTTATGGGAATGAGTGAAAAATAATTGCATATTATTTTCAACATGGTTTTCATTGTCCATTGGACCTTTGGCTTTTTGTCTCCTTTGTTTTGAAATTTTCCTATGTATGGCTATCTTCTTCCAACATCTCGAAAAAACATGGTTATTCAAACCAAAAAAGGAACATGGAAATTGTCTCCAAATCTTATGTGATGATTTTCCATGTTTTTAATAATAAAAAGAAACTTGATTAAAGACAAATTTATACCTTGTACATTCACCTTTGTCGCCTTCTTGAGGAGGTGAATTTGATGAGGTAGTGTATCTCTTCAGAATACCAACAATAAATTGAATGAATTTAGAGCTTTCAAGATCCTCTTGTTTGTCGTTTACATTAGTTGCATGATTATGAACATCTTTTTGCAAAGTGGGTGTAAAATTTGTTCATTCTTCATGAACCCAAACTTCACAAGCTTGAGGTATTGAACATGTAATGAAAGTATTTCTTGGAACATCTTCATGTGCCTCCTTGGATTTGGAGCATTATCCATCATGTTGTCCATAACCAAGACCCAAATACCTAGGCCTTTCCTCAACAACAATTGGCTCAACTATGCCTTGTGCATGTTTTCCTAACCCTTTACCTTCATAGCCCATTTACAACAATAATTTGGACCCTATTCCTTTAGTGTGTCTTTCAAAAGCACCTACATATTCATCTTGAGAAGAAATATAAGATAAAATTGATTTTCATACCTAATTTTCATGCACATACTTGGGTAGGGTTTCATTTGAAATATGGATCAGAGTCTCCATCTCATGCATCTTTTCAAGAAGCTCTTGCTTCTCCTCATTCATGGATATCAACTGGTCTTGAAGTGTAGTGCTATCCTTGCTATCTTAAAACATATCTTGCACCATATCTCTCATGATGAAGAGCTTCTGTAACATATCTTCATCAAATAGTCTTGCTAAGGAAGTTTGATTAAAATCATCACTTGATGAAGCTACCATCACACTTGTAATGCATAAAAAAATTCTTTGCTATGATTTGAGAGCTGGGTCCTCAATCTTGACCTTCTCCTGAAGACAGGAGATACACATAAACTTGCACATAATTAAATTATCCCTGCACGATTACAAAACCAATAGCTACTTTTATAACTAACCTTGGAAAACCCTGAGATAAACTTGGGATAAAATGAGCTAAACTATCGCTCTGATACCAAATTGGTCTGAATATGGTCAAACTAGTTTTGTTGTGCTAACTTCCAAATAAGTATAGAATACAAGTTTGCTTATGAGAGTGTTTATGTGTCAAAT
Source organism: Pinus albicaulis (assembly GCA_034641835.2). NCBI lineage: Eukaryota > Viridiplantae > Streptophyta > Pinopsida > Pinales > Pinaceae > Pinus > Pinus albicaulis. The sequence continues at coordinate 973,158,116 of CM076573.1, forward strand.
TTGTGTGTCTTTTATGAGCAATTCATTAATTAAATTAGCTTTAAAAAAACATGCACAACAAGTAAATTGCAGAGAAATAATACACAATAAACACATTACACAGAGTTGATAAAGGAGTTTAACCCTCGTGGGCTGCATCTCCTTGAACCTACTTCAATTTCTTGGCCCTCTTTGGATTAATGGTCAATTATCTGATTAAATTCACATAAAGTGCTCCAATGGATTCCCAACCTACTCCAATGTATTAAGAAGACCCAAAAACCCCAAATTAGCCTCTTCTAGCTCTGCAAATGATTTTTAAGTGAAGCAAACATTACCTCCTCTCCTGGTGGCCCTAGGCATCTTTAATATTCAAATAGGGAAAATCACTCCCAAAAGTGCTCCTCTGCCTCTGAAACCTACAAAAAACTTCTTAGAGTATCCAAATCTACTAGGATAGACTCTTCCTGAGCCCAATTTGGTTGAATATTGCTCCAGTTATGGTTTCCTCAATTTTGGCCTAGGAAACCCTTCCAAAATTGGAGTAACTCGAGTTAACTCCGACAAAACTGGAGATCCGCCGAAAATGGCGGAATCCGCCAAATCCACCACCAAATTAAACTTGGATTAATTAATGTTGACAGATGGTCAAGTTCTAGTTAAGTGCACTTAACGTGCTAACTACGCTTAATTTAATCTGAAATTAATTAATTGATAAACGCTCTTTAATCTAGTTTAATGGTGATTAATCATGGTTTAATCCATGTTTAAATGGAGCTCCCACCATTGGTTATATTTCGTGGTCATGTAGATCGAGGGCTGGCCCTCTTTTACCCCTCCATGCAATATTTTAAAACATAAATATATGCTGACATCCAGTATAGTTAAGATCCAACGTGTAGGAGAGGTGGTAGATCTTGGCGCTGATGGAGGGGAGGTTGTGGGGTCGAACCTCGGCACCTCCATAACTTTTTTTCAATAAATTGACCTCTCCTTATAACCTTGGGGAGCGCGTGGCGGCCTCCGGGCTAGCCATGTGTGAGCACGTCATTGGTCCGAACCAAACCAACCGAATTGCAACAAATCACAAACCAATCTAGAAATGACACTTGTCAGCACCTCACTGGTCCACTTGGGGGGAATATTCTAGGAATATTCCTCCTTGGAATATACCTTTTATGATTGGGATGTACGGATGCCTAGTCAACATCCTTGTCACCAAAATTTGCTTGTTTGTGCAATTGAACAGATCGCTCTACTTTCTCATACGAACTCCGTTTTGAGCGAAATAAAGTGCAACGTAATCAGGAGGAAGAGATCTGTCCAGTAGTTTAGGTTCTGAGAAATTCTAAGCACTTTCATTTTTTTAGCAAATTTTTGCCCCCAATTCAGTTTCTGATAAATTATGTGGTATATTATTGTACATTTTTTCCCGATTTTTTTTTGAATTAGTGCCACTGGATCCATTAGTACTCTACATAAGTAATAAGGTAAAATTGTGACTTTATGAGGGTTTTGAAGTCCTCTCACTTAATCACTAGAGGTTCTCCTCCCAACCTTAAGGTCTCCATGTGGCTTTCCCACCAAGTAAGGGCATGACCCTCTAATTTTAGTCACACAAATGAAATATTTTGTTCTTCCTCAATTTGATGGACACTGAAATACACTTCCATTTGCTGCAACTAGAGATTTAGCTTCAAAGTCTAAATCTCACTAATATGGTACAACTTGATATTGTCCTTTTCTTCCATTTAAAACAAGGTCTATGATTGATTCACAACACTTGAATTGGGTTGATAATTTTTGGGTTCTTTCTTTAGACGTTTCTCCATTTCTTCCCAATCTCATACTCCTCCTTATGATTTTTGTCTACATTTTCACCCCCATATTATCTGAGTATTCAAATATTATTTCTCAGGGCCACCATGAGGATATTAAAATTTGATTTATCTCTGTGTCTTTATTTTCCAACTACGAAAACCTCTCCTTTGCAATATCATGATATGGTTATTGATAGATTCGTCGGCCATGATTGGTTTTACTAATTTTATTCCAATTGATCTAGATCCCTTGAAAATCTCCACAATATACCTAAAGAAACTGGCTTTGGTACCAATATGATCTATAAACTGCTGTGGATATTCCACTAGATAGTTCTTTAAAAAAATTCTGATAAAATTATATTTAAAATCTAAAATTATACACTATTAGAGTTATTTTTCTTTTTATATTTCTCGATCTATAGAATACCATTAATAGTGCATGCATGAAAATTAAAAATTATGCATAAAATAGAGAATAAAAAATAAAATTTCACACACATAATTGACACAAGATATGACCTTGAAAACCCTTTCGGTAGATAAATCCAACTAGAAGGCGAGAACCCTTTGCTCTCTTTCTCCGAATAGAAAATATCTATGGGTACAAAGAAGTATGACCTATGGCCTATGGGCTATTGCAATGGAAAAATACTTTGTGTATGCTATGTCCCCTATCCCTCTCGGTTAAATTTTCTCAGTTATGGACTCAAAATAGTTGAACCCATTTTCCTCCTAGTGGCCTAATTATAACATAGCCTGATAGATTAATAATGGTTAGGTTTGACTACCTCAACTCTTAACCATAGTTTTAATATAAAATCTTCTAGCATTATAATATAAACTCTTATAGTTATAATATGAATAATGGGGTTGATGTGGCATCCTCTCGAATTATGGTGGTGAAATAGGAAGGTCATCTTCTAAGTGGCATAAATTTTGCATATGGAATTCAATTGACACAATATTGTGCCGTTGGAATGGTGAAGTGCAAAAATGCCAAAGTTTTACCCCCAAAAAACATTGTTTGATACCTCAAAAATCTCATGGAAGGTTTCAAACCCCAATTTTCAAAATTGGGTCCTGCTAGTAAAAATGGTCTTGAGAGTTGATTCCTCCACTTTTCCACTTTGAAAATATCAAGATGGATGAAAAATAATATAAATATCCAATCCAAATCAACGTCTATATTAATTAAATAATTTCCTAAGTGAAAGGATTTATTTATTAAACCTTAAATTCTAAATTATAAACTCATAAGAGATAAAGTAGTTTATATATATATATATATATATATATATATATATATATAGATATACAATGGTTTAATGGCCATGTCCAAGTATAGACAAGCTTAATAGGGATATCTCTGAAGGAGATACACAAATAGTATATATACATATTCATATATGTGCACGAGGGCGAAACCTTAGTACCATATAGGAAATGGCTTAAACGCTTTGAACCCTATGGTTAGGTACAGTAACCAAGTTGTTAAGAAGGAGGAATTTGGGTTTTTGAGGGATGAGCGTTGTATAACTGCTAGATGGACCCTGAAGGTTTACTACCCCAAAAGCTTCAAAGGGAGGCTCGAAAAAATCCTTCCAGTATTTTTTTTCCGAGGTGATTTGGTGTAGTGGGACCTTTTTCGTGGAATTCAACATAACTCAGTAGAGAACCCCCTTAAAATATTTTATAACATAATATATGTGTTTAATTAAGGAAAAGGGGGTCTACTGGGACCCATGGCCATCCTTATAGGCATTGTGGTTAGGGGCAACATGGAAACAGTTAATAAGATAGGTGAAGGTTGATATTAGCATGACGCTGTGACCAAGGGAAGGACATATCACTCGACGATAAAGTTGGGTGATGCTACCCTAGTGTTTATTCTCTGGTGGTATCATATGGTGCTGGGTATAAAAGTGGAAGCCAAAAACAAGATGACACATGGAAGAGGGATCCACGGAAGGGCCACATAATGTCGACGTGTCTACCATAGTATTTTATATTGGGGCAAGGTGAAATCTTGTCGTGATTTTATTCGTGGGGTGATGTGGCTGTAGAGGGGTGCACGTCGCGTACTTCGTGTGTGTGTGTGTGTGTGTGTATAGAGAGAGAGAGAGCCATGTAAAGGGGATGATATGGAACCTAGAATGAACGGGTTGGTAGGTACTGGGTGGTTTATGACATGGATGCCCACATGGGCACCACGTAAATGGCACATGGCATGCTAGAGTGACGAGGTATGATCTAACATGCTAGATTTTAACCGGTCATATCTTTTGATTCAGGAGTCAATTTGAGAATAATTTTATATTATTGGAAATGTCTCAATGAGACCAATGTAACGATTTCATCTATTTTAATTTCTGAGGAAGTCGAAAATGATACAAAATTTAGACCACATTTCCATAACTAGACTTTGGAGGTTGGGTCATTAGAGTAACTGCCTCTTTCCTATACCCTTAGTACAGGCTAGGGATAGTTGGGGGTGTGTTACAATTGAATTTTAAGGTCACAACCAAGCCAGACACCAAATTCGTGTATGATAACCCCTCGTTTATGGGGATAGAGTCCCACGTCTACAAACTGAAGGCATACATACTCTACCCCCACTGGTTTTGAACTTGTAATTTATTACAAGGAAATAGATGCTCTTAACCATTATGCCTCTTATATTTAAGTATATACTAATATATTTTATCATTAATTACAACTTGAGTGGGCCTAGTGGTTAAGAGCATGTGTTTTCTCCCAAGTGATCATAAGTTCAAATTTAAAGGCAGGTAGAGTATGGTTGTGATAGTATATTTTATACTCCATGTTAATACTTGAAATTATATATATATATATATATATATATATTTCTCTGCTTATGGTGTTGTGCCTTTTATTTCAAAAGGTGACAAAACTACAGATGTTGTGCCTTTTATAGATTAGTGATTATTAAATAGAAAAGTAAGATGTAGATATTTCATTTTCACTCCATGTTGAACTATATTAGTGATTATCAAAGATACTTTTCTAATATTGCATCTTCACTCCATGTTGAACCAAATTAGTGACTTTTGAAGACTTTGAGTGAATGTCTTCAGTCACATTTTACAAATATTAAACCATAATTCTTACCAAGTTTATGAATAAACCTTGATTCTTCTAGAGAACTATTAAATTTTATTCAAATTATTTGATGAATAAGAGTGCTAGGACATGAAATAATCACACTTGAATTTCATAGTTGTAGAAATTTCTGAATCTTAATTCTTATGTAGAAATTATTTTTGTTAATCCGGTTAAGCTTCTCCCTCTTAGACAAGTTATCAACTGAATAAATTCAAGTTAACATCAAAGAAAAACACATAACAGATCTCTAGTAATTCAGATCTAGAATAAGCACATGCACACATAGGCAAAGTGACATAGTTATTTCTGGACAAACTGTCCCCGAAAAAACCCAATGTGGGGAAATGGGTCTCTGGCTACTGGAGGGCTCTATTATTAACAATATTTCTGAATACACAACTCTGGGTTCAAGATCTGGAAAACCCTATAGAAAAAATTATAGATCTGCAGCACTTGGTTGATCTAATACCAACAATACTTACTGATCCACACCCTCAAACGAGATTTACAGAACTTAGCCAGATCTAAGCCTAGAAACCCCAGATCTGCCCCTAAAAGACACTATGTCAGCCTCTGAAGGCCTCCAAATGTTCAATGCTGTCAATGGAAGGGATTGCATTGCCACAGACTGGGTGAGGCAGTCACTACGCTGCCCATAAGGGTCTCTGCCTAATGTGTGAAGGGTTTCCTAAAAATCACGCTGTCCTTGTTGCTGCTGCTTCCTTCCTCTGCATTGTCTTTCATGATCTATTCTCTGCTTCTTGTGTATTCTAGAACCCGGGATCAGATCATCCCCTTGGTCTAAATTCCCCTCTCTACAACTGAAACACTTGAGAATTATTAGCAACCCTGCCCTAGAATCTCAACTTAGCTTCAGTGCTCTCCCTTTGTGTATCTTACAAATGACCCTAAGCCTTTCCTTTATAAGTTTCTCCTTGACAAATCAACGGCCAAGATTAAATCTTTAATCAATGGTTAAGATTAAAAGAAAACTTGATCCGTGTGACTTAAGACAATTTCATCACATGTTCAATTAAATTCACTTTAATTATTTTATTTTCCTAAGTTTTAACTTAGGAAATACATTAAAATAATTAATTAATTAAATATCTCCTAAACCAAATGAAATTTCCCAAATCCATTTCTGGGTCTTGTAGATCAGGTGAACTCTAGTCCTTCCTCAAAATTTGGGACCTGGAGCATAACTGATGCTACCCCAAATACAAAAAATCTCAACACTCCCTCTTAGCATCAAGGGTGTGCTCTAGCAATACATCACACTTATGCGTTACAAGATTTTGGGCACTGGTTTTATGTTGCTGAAGCTTGGCCTCCTGCCACTCAACTCTGCACTGCTGCTGCCATTTTGTTCTACTGCCCATGACTCTGCCACTACCATTGCAACCATTGTACTGCATTTACCTCTCAATATGCTGCATCTGTGTTGCTCATAGCACTGCCACTGCTGATCTGCTGCACTGCAACTTCAGTTGTTGAGAGTAACAATTGAATCTCCTCCCAATATTTTACAGACAAGTCATATGGGCTGCATATTCATCACTGAAGCTCCATAGGCTACAGATCTGTGCTGGCATCTAAATAATGATGCACAACTACAACTCTGCGTGTGTAATCAGACTCCCTTTGTACTACTGAAGTCACATAAGCTCCTTGTGCTGAAATCTATCATGCTGCTACTGCACTGCGCTGTCCCTCTGAAGCTCTCTGTGCCACTGCAACTCTGCAATGCGTAAGTAGTACTGCTCTACGCTGCTGAAGTCACATCAGCCTCTCCACTACTACTACTATGCTTTGCGCTGCTCCTCCCAGTCTGCAGATCTACCTCATCTGTGATCTATGCACCCACTACTCCACTTGTCCCGCTACTGTCTTAAGGCTGTCGTATCTCGCTTGTGATCCAAGAGATGAGCTTCTCAAGGATCCCGCCTTACTTCCATGTAGCTCCTCTACATGTCTATGTCATCCCACCTCCGTGGTTCATGAGAACTCATGGCTACATCATCTCCAGACTCATCATCTGCCACCACTGCTTTGGAAGAAGATTCTTCCTTGTCCTTCTTCTTTTCTGGATAATGGCTGGCAAAATGTCCCATTTCGCCACACTAGAAGCACTTGATTTTAGAAATATCATTATTCTTCTTCGACTACTTTACTGCCAAGGCTGCATCTTCCTCCTCTTCTTTCTTTACTTTGCTCAACCTAGGGCTATGCTTCTTCTTGGTGAATCTACGTAGTTCTTCTTGCTGCAGGATTGACCATAAGCTGTCCCAATCTGGGAAGTCTGCTTTGCCCAAGATACTTTGGACAAAGTTTTCCCATTCATCCATGACTGCATTGAGGGCAGTCTTGACTGTCACCGTATCATCTACAGTTTCACCCGTTGTAGTCAGCTTCTCCCTGATTGACTGTAATCTGAAGAGGAAGTTCTCGATGTCTTCTCCCTTGTTCATCATGAATGATCTCATTTGGGCCTCCAACAAAATATTTCTTTGGAATTATTTTCCCTCATATAGGGAAGTCAAGGCCTTCCAAATCTCATTAGATGTCGTCTTCTCAGCTATGTGTGGCGTAATATGATCCTTGATATTGTCCATTATCAGCCGCTTGGAAATCCGCATCTATCGGTGTGGTCAGAGTCTGCTCTGCATGGTCTCTTACACCATATGCCTCAAGGACAATTAGGATCCTTGCTTTCCACACTGAAAATTTTGAGAGGCCCTCTAGCCTATCCTGATCACGCAGTCCATGAGGATCCATCTGCTCAGAATGTGTCGGAGCTCCTCTTCTATATGCTAGAGATCTGGATCTAGGGTCCTTTTCGAATTGGGCACCCTATGCTCCCTCTAACACTTGATTTCCCTCCTTGGAAATATACCAAATCAACTATGATTCAACTTCTTCTTTGATCCTCTGACCAAACTGCAAGTTTCCTTTGGCAAGAAAATCCCTGAGAAGCTGATATCTTCCCAAACTTTGTCACTTGTACTAAGGTTAAAAATCTGAAAACTTTAGAAGTTTAACCCTACCAGCTCTTCTGAATTTTTGCAACTTTTCTGCAAACCTTTTTTGGATCTAACAGATTCAGATCTGAATCAAACTGGCTGGCTTCAGACCTAACCAACGCTGTTTCTGAGCCTCCTCTGCGCAGTAATTGCACGGGCTTGCTAGGACACAACACTGGACAATGTCACCCTTCCCTCTGCATGAATATCCTCCTGAAAACTGCGCTGTCCCTTTAGATCTATTTTTTTGCTTCCTTTCCAGTAGCTTTCTGCAGCTAGATCCTTCAGATGCTTTAGCTGATGACCCTTCCAGATATGCAATTTCTCTGATACCATGTAGAAATTTCTGAATCTTAATTCTTATACATAAATTATTTCTGTTAATCCGGTTAAGCTTCTCCCTCTTATACAAGTTATCAACTGAATAAATTCAAGTTAACATCAAAGCAAAACACATAACAGATCTCTACCAATTCAGATCTAGAATAAGCACATGTACACATAGACAAAGTGACACAGTTATTTTTGGAAAAACTGTCTTGGAAAAACCTAATGTGGGAAAACCGGTATCTAGCTTCTGGAGGGCTCTATTATTAATAATATTTCTAAATACACAACTCTGGGTTCCAGATCTGGAAAACCCTACAAAGAAAACTCTAGAACTGTAGCACCTAGCAGATCTAAGACCAACAATAATGACTGATCCACACCCTCAAACGGGATTTACAGAACTCAGCTAGATCTAGGCCTAGAAACCCCAGATCTGCCCCTGAAAGACACTGTGTTAGCCTCTGAAGGCCTCCAAATGCTCAGCGCTGTCACTAGAAGGGACTGCGTTACCCCAGAATGGGTGATGCAGTCACTACACTGCCCCTAAGGGTCTCTGCATAACCCCTGAAGGGTTTCTTGAAAATCACTTTATCCTTGCTACTGTTGCTGTTGCTGCCGTCTACTGCTGCTGCTGCTACTGTTGTTGTCTGCTGCCTACTTCCATATGCTGCTGCTGCTGTCTGCTACTGCTGCTGCTGCCTTCCTCTGCCCTGTCTTTCCTGATCTCTTATCTACTTCTTATGTATTCTAGAATCCGGGATCAGATCATCCCCTTGGTCTAAATTCCCCTCTCTGCAACTGAAACACTTGAGAATTCTTAGCAACCCCACCCTAGAATCTGAGCTTAGCTTCAATGCTCTACCTCTATGTATCTTACAAACGACCCCAAGCCTTTCCTTTATACTTTTCTCGTTGACAAATCAATGACCTAGATTAAATATTTAATCAATGGCTAAGATTAAAAGAAAACTTGATCCGTGTGACTTATGATAGTTTCATCACATGTTTAATTTAATTAAATTAAATTATTTGATTTTCCTAAGTTTTAACTTAGGAAATACATTAAATTAATTAATTAATTTAATATCTCCTAAAAATGATGAAATTTCTCAAATCAATTTATGGGTCTTGTAGATTAGGTGAACTGTAGTCCTTCCTCAAAATTTGGGACCTAGAGCACAATTGATGCTACCCCAAATACACAAAATCTCAACAACACTCACTCTTTCGTTTTTAGTTAAAAGTAAATTCTTGAATGTACACATTAATGTAAATAGCCATTATGTTCCAAATTCTAATTTTGTATTTTGAGTTGTAAAAAAATCATACTTCTAAATTTAAAAAAATTGATATAAAATTTGAAACTTGTAATCATATTAAGAAAGTGTAATACAACGAGCTTTCAATTTCACTCTACTTTAGCCAGTTCTTGGAGTGGGATTTCAGTTTTGCTATGTCCTGATCAATTTTCAAATCTCCTCAGTAGTGAACAACCATGTATATTCTCTTAGTAAAATTTATAAAAATATTTAAAAAAACATTATATATAAAATGACATCAAAACCTCTTTGGGGATATTGATAGTCTCCGCAGCTTACTCGACGAACTAGGAATAAAACTTGGTCATACTTACTGCATCTGTCATTAAAATATTATATTTTTTCCATTTATTTAATATGGCATGACAAAAAACAAATGAATGAATGAATGAATGAATGGAATTTTAATGTCCACGAGACTAAAAATAGTCTATGGGACTACAAGCTTCCTTGTTTTTTTGTCTTCTATAATTTAATCCTTTTCTTACTCAAATTGATGATGAGATGACCCAACCTTCTAACAGTTCCCTCACTGAAAAGACAATGCCATGGAATTGATGTTAACATACTACGGTAACTGTCCCTGGTGTCTCTGAAAGCATCACATTCCAAAATGAAATGATTTTCTAATTCCACTGCCCCAGAAGTGAAAAAAGACATACCCTTTCTTCCCAAGCTTCTTTAGGTCTCTTCCACCATCTTGTTTCACACCAAAGTTGATGTGAGTTAGTTCTTAATTGAGAAATAAGAACATTTTCTCTCCATGGAATGCTAGCTCCAATGTAATTTTTTTGTTGAAGATCACAAGTGGGGTTGCATTCCTGAACATAATACTTCTTCTTTCTACCTAAATCTTTCCCCATATACCCTTACGGAACTTCTCCACCACAAAATTATTTAGCTCCTTACTATTTGTGGGACATGCATCAAGGTAAATATTCCATTTTTGCATCCATTTGTTGTTTTGTCTCATCCATGATTTCTTTATTTCATTCATACCTTCATTGAAGATAACTTTCAACCATCTATCTCCTCCCATCTGCTCAATTCTTTTTAGATACCTTATAAGACGCACCATGGAAATTGCTTAGATGAGAGCTGCCCTTGTTTCACTCAACATTATCTCATAAGGAACCGAACGTTTTATTTTGAACTTGCTCATGATCAAGCGTTTTTGAAAATTTTCAATTTGTTTCCATTTTGAAATAGGGATGCTGCTAGCCACAATTCACACCCATATAATAGCACTGGACAAACTAAGAGTCCAAAAAGTACTTTGATCATGTTCCAATCCCATAAATCTACCTCTCTACATCTATTTTGAAGTGCATACAATGCTTTCCATCCTCCTAAAATTATTTTCTTTCTGCAATCCTCCCAATTAAGCTTGTTGTTGAAATCGATCTCGAGGTACTTGTATTCATTTACTTCTTCAAGAATGTTGGCTTCAAAGGAGAAATTATGATGGATTTTATTCCTTTTATTAGATAAAATCATTATTTTTCTCTTGCTGGTATTGACTTGCATCCATACTGCTTTACAAAAATGCTCAAGGGCACATAAGTGCATCTGCAATCCATGAGCCGATTTAGCAACCAACACAAGATCATCGGAATATATAAGAAGATTTATCACAAACTCCCCCAATCGAACACCATTCCCACCTTGCAAATTTATCCACTCTTCCAATTTGTCAATATATAAACCATAAAGGGTAGGGGATAAAGGGCAACCTTGTTTGACTTCGATTTCACTTCCAAACTTTCTGAAATTCCTGCTGAAGTTCTAATTTTGACTTTCACCTCTTCATAAAGCCTATGGACAACAACTCTATATTGTAAAGGAATTTCAAGTTCTTCCTTTCTACGCCAAAGCTTATCTCTAGGGACTGTGTCAAATACCTTTTTGAAGTCAACAAAGCAGTAAAATACTTCTTCTTTTCTCCCCTAAACCTTTCCAACAATGTGTCTCAGCGTGATACCATGATCTATTGTAGAATTTTTCTGCCTAAAACCTGCTTACCCTTTTTCCCTTCTTTATTTTACTTATGCCCACTTACTAATTCTATTTTCTACCATGCCACTGAAAATATTTGCAAACAAAGGATTGATCATAATGGTTCTATAGTTGGAAGGATTATCAATGTCTCCACTTTTAAAAAGGGGAATTGCTAGACTAGTTATCCAATCCCTTGGGAATCCTTGCTGAAGGGCGTTGTTGAATATTTCCATGATGTGCAGTGCCAAAATGTTCATTCCCCACTTTAGATATTTTTCTTGAAGTTCAACCAAGTCCTTTTCCTTCCCTATTTTCAAATTTTTAATTCCTGCATCCACCTCATGTACTGTGAAAAGCTTTGTAGTTGTGTTGATCATGGGAGGAGGCTCAACCTCTAATTCTTTTTTCATAGATTTTCCTTGCATAGTCAAACCACTGAATGGCTGTAATATTATTTTCAAATTGCTTCTTCCTTGGTTGAAGTTCCTACCAAAAACATTTTGGGTTATTCTTGCCTAGATATATCAACTCTTCCCACCTTGTTTGCATGAAATGATATATATATATATATTTTTAAATTTGCTTATATAACTTTACATCCATCTGCCCCTCTCCTTCCTTTTTCAAGGTTCTCCTTTCGATTTTTCATTCCTCATCAAACCACACATTCATAGGAAAACAATTTGATTCTGATTTCCTATTTTTTGCTCTTTTGCACTTCTCAAGTGCACCGTGGATTATATTTGTTAACTCATGGCTATTGAGGCTTTGGGGACCAATTTTCTCCTTTTGGATTGATCTCTTCAAAATTGTTTTGAAGACAGTGCAATTTTCTGGTGTTAGAAGAATTGTGCCCCTTGATGCCGTTTGTTGAGAACATTGGGTTTTCCTCTCATTCTATCTTTCTTCTAACCATGAATCCTTTATATAAATTGGGTTATGATGTGATTTTAAATTCCAAATATTCTCTCCAATATTAACTTCATCTATTATTTCTATTAGGCTTTGTGAACCAATAACATAGTCAACGACACTTGCCCCATTTTATGTGTTGCAAGTGAAGTTCCCAAAATTTTTCCATCTATCTAGACCATTGCAGATAATTAAGTTGAAAGAACCAGACAACGTAAGCAACTCCTCTCCAAAATGATTACTAATTATGTCATCTTCTGAACATCTCAACCTTCGAGAATTCTCCTCTTCAATGAGTCAGATAGGATTGCGATCCTCTTTACAACAAAGAATACTAGCTTGTTGATTTATTGTTCTAGCATTGAAATCTCCCACTAAAAGAACTTCTCCCTGTTGTGAATATGCGACAATATCTTGCTTTAAATCTGCATACAGATCTTTGCTATCCAATCCCTTATTTTTGTAAGGTTTTGATACTTGAGGCACAAAATAACATGCAACAATTCTTATGTTGTTCTCATTTTCTGTTATTTTGAACTATAAATATTGTTTATTGTATCTTATTTCACTAATGGAATGTGACGACCTTCTTTTTCTTTCACTAAAACCAATATTCCTCCGTACCCTTTTCCATTTTCTGCTACCTCATTCCAAACTGCTAACTTCAAATAAACGTCAAACATAGGAGTTTTTCAACCTTCATGTTCATGAGTTTTTGTGAGACAAATTGTGTCTCTACCTTTTGCAATAGGCCCTATCCTAGGTCCCCTCCTCCAAGGGTAACCTCTACAGTTCCAACAAACTAGACTTAGGTAGACCTAGGTAGGATTTGGTTGCTACGCGGTTTGGTACACAAGACTCGAATTTGATTCTTCACCCATTTTTATTCATGCTGATCCTGTTGTTTTCCTCCATGTTATAGAATTACCTATTTTTTCTTTATTGTCAGCTTGCTACCGTATTTTTCCATGAGTCCCAAACATTGCAATAACTTCTTTACCATTGTACAACCATGCTATTTTCCCTTTGTTTCTTTCTGTTCTAACTTTCTCCACTTCTTCTCTTCTCTCTTCTTGTTGCTTGCTAGTTAAATATTCATCTAGGAAGAAGTGTGAGCCTTTCAAGAGTTTCTTTTTGCTTAAGAGATGATGTTTCTCTTGCAGACTTTCCATGATGACTTTTATAGGTCGAGGTCTTTCCTCACATATCTTTCCCACCCTCCTTGCTTGACAAATTTTCCCTCTCCACTATATTTTATCTCTCAAAAAGTCTCTTGTCAAATTGAAAGTGTTTTCATTCTTTCCATAGTCTCTTATTCCCATGATAATAAATTTTGTTTCCCTCTCTTTTCTTTCTTTATGTTCTCTTTCCTATGCTCTACGAGAACATACATCTTATTTTTCCTCTATCCTGTGACCATTAGTGTCCTCAACCCTAGTTTTGATTTCTTTTGGAATGCATGTCTTCTTGTTCTCTTCCGCCTTCTTTTCAGAAATGACTGTTTGCTGATCCATTTGTGTATCTACCTGAGTTTTTTTAGAGATTATCACATCTTTTCTTGCTGCCATTACATCATTCCCGGTTTTCCATGCTGCCTTCTTGTTTTCCCATTCTCGTTTTCCTGCCTCTGCAACATCTTGTAACATTGTTACCTACTCTTTCAAAATTCTATTACCTTCCATTAAACATTAATTTGCAAGTGTGATCTCTAAAATTTTGCGGTCTCTTTCATGTTCGTTAGCTTCTAAAATTTCCAGCCTTGCCTTGCCCTTCATCAGTTCTTCGACACAGAGAATGACAAAGTAAGAGGTGTATTTGTGGGACTGTAAATGCTTAACTCTTCTTTATTTTCGTTGCTCTTTTTTTTCTTCTTCTTCTTTGTTCCCATTTAAAGCCCGCAAGTTTGGGCTTTAAAATACCTTGATATTGTTTTGCATTTACCCAAATCCACTTTCTTGTTTTATGAGCTGAAGCAATTTTGACTTGGCCCAAATGATTTGTTTACACAAAATCTTAGATTTCTTTGCCATTTTTAACATTTACTATTGATATTTATAGAAAGATAGGAAAAATTGGTTATAGTGATAATATTGATTTCAAATTACATTTTGGATTTTTTTGGTGAAATCTTGAATTGTATTATTTAAACAATTTGAGGTGAAACCTTGAATTGTATTATTTAAACTAGTTTTTTGAATGCATATATAGATTCAAGACCCTCAAAAAACCCGAAGGCACTTAGATTGTGTAAATTTTACACAGATGAGATCGGAAAAATAAATCCGAAAATTTCTCAAAAAATCTTATTAAAAACAACTAGGGAGTTTTCTATAATGCTACTTTTTAAAGTTTTCGGTGAATTTTCAATTGTTAAATAATAAAATAAATTGATTGTTAAATAATAAAATAAATTGTAAATTTTTTGTCATGTTTTTTTTTTTTTTCAATTTTGATTCACACTCAACACTTAAAATTTTGAAAACTTGATACTTATATCTTTAATTTCCAAAAAATTCATGAAGATTTTTATGAAAAATGTGGAAAAAAAACTATTTTTTTAATTAAATAATTTTCAATTTAGACTATAATATATATATATGTATATATAAACCCAGTTATTGAAAAAATAATATATATATAATTTTTTCAACATAAACTCACTTATTGAAAAAGTAATATTTACACACACACATATATATATATATATATATATATATAATTTTATATATAATTTTCAATAAGTAAGTTATATATATATAATTTTTTCAATAAGTAGGTCTATGTTGGCGAAACCTGCATGTTTGTTGTGGAAGAAAGAAATTTTCGATTGCCTCATTGGTTGCTAGGTATGCTATTGGAACGAAAGGGTGCAGAACATTAAGTTGATAGTTTACAAGAGCCAAGTATTTCTGTTAGGTCTCATTGCCGACCATAATTTTAATGGAGTCAGTCTCTGCTTTTCATGGTTTTATGGCCGACAAATCTTGGGATAGGATTCCAAGATTTTGACTACACATGATTTTAATCATATGAGGTAGCAACGGAGTCTGAGAGAACAACGTGACAATTATTAAAAAAATAAAAAAATTTCTGAATGTGGATATCGAAGGAAGAAGACCCCAAGCCTGGAGGTTGTCCTATGGAAATGAACCGAAATATCAAATAACTTTAAAAATTTGCACAATAATATGAGAACATATGTAAATTGTTATCAATTAATTAATAAATTTGGAGGGAAATTTCGAGACTATTTCATCTCTTCATGAAAGAAGTAATGATTTGTAAAATTATGATTATTTATATAGAAAAAGAGAGTTTAAAAAAATGATATTATCCCTATGGTATTTAAATTGTTTTGTGTTATTAAAATATTTTTTAAAAGTTTTTTAAAGATATAATAATTTAAATTATTTTAGAATTAATAATATTTTTTTAAAATATATATATTAAAAAAAATAAAAAATTATTATTTTTTTAATGGTTGATATAATTTTTATTTAGATAATTTAAAAATTTGGGAGATTTTTAAAAATTCTAGTTTAAATTGTTTAATTTGTAGATTAGTGTCCAAGGAGTTTTCCATCATGTTTGAATCTATTTATGCATTTAAAAATACATTTTAAATAACAAAAAGTCAAGTTATTTCTTGACATTGTTTGGGTGAAAAAATCTATTTCCTGTTTCATTTTTATTAAACTAAACAATAGTTTTTATCAAATAAAATTTAAATTAAAAAAAAAAAAAATTATAACTAAAAGTAAAAGGAAAATGTAAGTCTTACTACCACAAGGTTGAGGAAGGGTCAATCAAACTTCATGGAGGTTGTTGTGCAAGCACTATGGGGAGGAATCCATTGAAATCACAAGTTTGATGGGTAATATTTGCACAATCTAAGTGCCCTATGGTTTTTTAGCTTGCTGAATCCATCCATATATATAGTAAAAAAAACCAATTTAAATAAGATTTCAACTCAAAGTTTTAGGATTGATTCCCACAAAAAACAATTAATAGACACTCCAAAAATAAACAACTCCAATTAAATATTTTAAACGATTTATCAAACATGAAAAATCACAAACAACTTGACTCAAAAATAAAAAATAACATTCAAAATATTATTCTTTGATCCCACACCTTAAAATCAAATAACTTTCTCAACACTTTTCATTTCAAATTAAAAATTTGCAGAACATATGTAAATTGTTATCAATTAATAAATTTGGAGGGAAATTTCGAGACTATTTTATCTCTTCATTTCAAATTAAAAATTTGCAGAACATATGTAAATTGTTATCAATTAATAAATTTGGAGGGAAATTTCGACACTATTTTATCTCTTCATTAAAGAAGATTTGTAAAATTATGACTATTTATATAGAAAAAGAGAGTTTAAAAAGATGATATTATCCATATGGTATTTAAATGGTTTGATGTGTTATTAAAATATATTTTTAAAATTTTTCATATATATATATATATATCGTAATGGTTGATATAATTTTTATTTAGGTAGTTGAATTTATAAATTAAGTGACATTTTTTATGACAAATTTTTTGGTTAATTGTAAGGAAAATCAAGCAAAGATCGTTAAAAACTCTAGTTTAAGTTTTTATAGAATTTTTGCTTCTCTTATCCATCGTAAAATTATGTAGAATTTTGATTTTTTTCGGTAATAATCATATTCAAATGAACATTGTCGATGCGTTTCGAACCACCTAGTGTGGTTCATCATCAGGACTAGGTGAGAGATCACATCCGGATGTTGATGTTGAGTTTAAATAGATCCGGACTAGGTGAGAGATCAGATCCGGATGTTGATGTTGAGTTTAAATAGATCCGGACGTTGAGTTAGGATAACAACAAGTTTGACTATGAAATTTAATAACTGGTTGCTCCATTTTAATTAATTTAATTATTTACTTAATTATTAAATAAAATTATAACGGCTAATTCTATTTAATTAATTTAAAAGTTTAATAAAATATATTTATAAATCTTTATATTTTATTTAATTAAATTTAGTTAATTATTATTATTATTATTAATATTATTTAATTCTTTTTATTTAATTATTTATTACCTATTATATTTTAGTATTTTTATTTCTATTATTCTCCTCTAAAAAATAAATAAATAAATAAAATTATTATTAAAATATATATATATATATATATATATATATATATATATATATATATATATATATATAATAAAATATTTTTTATTTTTTATTTTTTTACCATTAAGAATATAGGGCAAGGATCCAACACCTGCTTATATTCCAGCCGTCATCTCGATTGAGATTTACGGGTCTTTTTTCAATTTCTAATGCCTCTCTTAACTTCCGATGATGGAAATGGTCAATCCTAGCTATGACCTTAGCCTCTTCAATGCAGATATGATGGTTAGTCTTTTCTGCATGCTCAGTTAAGGCAAAGGTGCGGGATCTTCCATGCTTAATGTCAGTAGCATGTTCACTAATCCTTTGGTTAATAGAACAACTAGTTTCACCAATGTAAGGTGTCCCATAAGAACAAGGAATAATATAGAAACCTTTTCCATCCCTAGGGTTTAGAAGATCTTTAACCGATTTAAGAGAGTTGTGAATCATGTTAAGGGACTTGAAGGAAGAAGAAACCTTATGCTTCTAAAGGATCCTAGAAATTCTATCAGTGGTTCCCTCAATGAAAGGAAGCCTTACATTGCAGGACCACTGATTAGGTCCATTTATATTTTTATTTTTAACTAAGGGACCTCTTTCTGCTTTAAGAAAAGCCTTAAGTCCTTAAGACTTACTATAACCATTTTTACAAAAGACACTAAGGAGATGGGTCTTTTCTCCCTCAAGGTGAGATTTATCAAAGATTATCAATGCCTTGGTGGCTAAGGTGTTGAGGATGCCTAATTTTTGAGCAAGAAAATGATGAGAACCAACGTGAAGATATTGCTTAGTATGGGTTTTCTTTCGAAAAACTTGATGGGAGAAAGAACCATCATCCTTTCTAGAGATAATAACGTCAAGGAAGGGAAGGCTACCATCCACCTCATAATCCATGGTGAATTTTATGGAGTAAGATTGACTATTAAGATGAACGAAGAAACGATCTAGCTCTTCCTTACCATGAGGCCAGATGACACAAGTATTATCTACAAAAAATTTCCAAAGCTTTGGTTGGTACAGAGCAGAGGAAATAGCCTTGGATTCAAAGTGCTCCATAAAGAGATTAGCAACAATCGGGGAAAGGGGAGAGCCCATGGCAACACCACATGTTTTCTCATAGAACTCACCTTCAAAACTAAAGAAAGTAGACGTTAAGTAAATCTCGACTAAATGAGCCGTATCTGGATCAGTGACGCGATTAATGACTTCAATGGCCTCATTAATGGGCATATTGGTGAAAATAGAGACAGCATAAAAACTAACTAGCCTATCTTCATGACCCATTCTGACGTCCTTTAAATCATTAACAAAAGAGGAAGAATATTTTACAAAAGAGTTGGTACGACCTACGAGAGGCTTAAGCTTAAGGGCCAAATACTTGGCTAGAAGATAATTCGGACCACCAATGGTGTTAGCAATGGGCCTAAGGGGAGCACCATCCTTGTGGATTTTTGGAATACCATAGATTCTTGGAGTAAGGAGGTTGCTTTCAATCAACTTCTTACTAAGAGAACTCACAGAGCTTCTTGATTTAATGGCATCATCAACTGCTCTTGAGACCTTTTTTAAGGGATTTTTAGAAAGCTTTTTGTAGCTCCCACTATTCTCCAAATGGTCTAACATTTTCTTCCTATAATCCTCTTTATTAAGAATTACAGCTGAACCTCCTTTGTCAGCCTTAAGAACAACAATATACTTATTATTATTTAAGGATTTTAAGGCCTCAAACTCAGACTTACTGAGGTTTCTCTTAGGGGGCTTGGATTTCATTAAAATGACCGCACAATCCTGATTTTAAGGCAGGATTGTGCAGTCATTTTAAGGAAAGCCAAGCCCCCTAAGAGCAACCTCAGTTAGCCTAAGTTTGAGGCCTTAAAATCCTTAAATAAGAATAAGGATATTGTTGTTCTTAAGGCTGAAAAAGGAGGTGCAGCTGTAATTCTTAATAAAGAGGATTATAGGAAGAAAATGTTAGACCATTTGGATAATAGTGGGAGCTACAAAATTTTTTTCTAAAAATCCCTTAAAAAATGTCTCAAGAGCAGTTGCTGATGCCATTAAATCAAGCAGCTTCGCGAGTTCTCTTAGTAAGAATTTGATTGAAAGCAACCCCCTTACTCTAAGAATCTATGGTCTTCCAAAAATCCATAAGGATGGTGCTCCCCTTAGGCCCATTGTTAACACCATTGGTGGTCCAACTTATTTTCTAGCCAAGTATTTGGCCCTTAAGCTTAAGCCTCTCGTAGGTCGTACCGAATCTTTTGTAAAAGATTCTTCCTCTTTTGTTAATGAGTTAAAGGACGTTAGAATGGGTCCTGAAGATAGGCTAGTTAGTTTTGATGTTGTCTCTCTTTTCACCAATATCCCCATTAATGAGGCCATTGAATTCATTAATCATGTCACTGATCCATATACAACCCATTTAGTCGGGATTTTCTTAACATCTACTTTCTTAAGTTTTGAAGGTGAGTTCTATGAGCAAACATGTGGTGTTTCCATGGGCTCTCCCCTTTCCCCGATTGTTGCTAATATCTTTATGGAGGACTTTGAATCCAAGGCTATTTCCTTTTCTCTTTACCAGCCAAAGCTTTGGAAAAGGTTGGTAGATGATACTTGTGTCGTCTGGCCTCATGGTAAGGAAGAGCTAGATCATTTCTCCGTTCATCTTAATAGTCAATCTTGCTCCATAAAATTCACCATGGATTATGAGGTGGATGGTAGCCTTCCCTTCCTTGATGTTCTTATCTCTAGAAAGGACGATGGTTCTTTCTCCCATCAATTTTTTCGAAAGAAAACCCGTACTAAGCAATATCTTCATGCTGGTTCTCATCATTTTCCTGCTAAAAAATTAGGCGTCCTCAACACCTTAGCCACCAGGGAATTGAGAATCTCCGATAAATCTCACCTTGAGGGAGAAAAGACCCATCTCCTTAGTGTCTTTTGTAAAAATGGTTATAGTAAGTCTCAAGGACTTAAGGCTTTTCTTAAAGCAGAAAGAGTTCCCTCAGTTAAAAATAAAAATATAAATGAACCTAATCAGTGGTCCTGAAATGTAAGGCTTCCTTTTATTCAGGGAACCACTGATAGGATTGCTAGGATCCTTAAGAAGCATAAGGTTTCTTCTTCCTTCAAGCCCCTTAACACGATTCATAGCTCTCTTAAATTGGTTAAAGATCCGATAAACCCTAGGGATGGAAAATGTGTCTATATTATTCCTTGTTCTTGTGGGACACCTTACATTGGTGAAACTGGTCGTTCTATTAACCAAATGATCAGCGAACATGTTGCTGAAATTAAGCATGGAAGATCCCACACCTCTGCCTTAGCTGAGCATGCGGAAAATACTAACCATCACATTTTCATCGAAGAGGCTAAGGTCATATCTAGGATTGACCATTTCCATCATCGAAAGTTAAGAGAGGCATTAGAAATTGAAAAAAGACCCGTAAATCTCAATAGAGATGACGGTTGGAATATCAGCACGTGTTGGATCCCTGCCTTATATTCTTAATGGTAAAAATAAATAAATAAATAAATAAATAAATAAATAAATAAAATTTATCTTATTTTTATTTTTATAATTATTTATTTATTTATATATATATAATTTTTTTTTGATTATTTATTTATTGATTTATTTTTTTTAGAGGAGAATAATAAGAATAAAAATACTAAAATATAATAGGTAATAAATAATTAAATTATAAGGAATTAATAAAGAAATAAATAATAATAATAATAATAATAATAATAATAATAATAATAATAATAATAATTAATTAACTAAATAAAATAAAATAAAATATAAAGATTTATAAATATATTTTATTAAACTTTTAAATTAATTAAATAGAAGTAGCCCTTATAATTTTATTTAATAATTAAGTAAATAATTTCCATTTACATTAGTTGCATGATTATGAACATCTTTTTTCAAAGTGGGTGTAAATTTTTTTCATTCTTCATGAACCCAAACTTCACAAGCTTCAGGTATTGAACATGTAATGAAAGTATTTCTTGGAACACCTTCATGTGCCTCCTTGGATTTGGAGCATTATCCATCATGTTGTCCATAACCAAGACTCAAACACCTAGGCCTTTCCTCAACAACAATTGGCTCAACTATGCCTTGTGCATGTTTGCCTAACCCTTTACCTTCATAGTCCATTTACAGCAATAATTTGGACCCTATTCCTTTAATGTGTCTTTAAAAAGCATCTAAATATTCATCTTGAGAAGAAATATAAGATAAAATTGATTTTCATACCTAATTTTCATGCTCATACTTGGCTAGGGTTTCATTTGCAATATGGAGGAGAGTATCCATCTCATGCATCTTTTCAAGAAGCTCTTGCTTCTCCTCCTTCATGGCTATCAACTGGTCTTGAAGTATAGTGCTCTCCTTCCTATCTTAAAACATCTCTTGCACCATATCTCTCACGATGAAGAGATTCTGCAACATCCCTTCATCAAAGAGTCTTGCTAAGGAATATTGATTAAAAACATCACTTGATGAAGTTGCCATCACACTTGTAATGCATAAAAACTTCTTTGCTATGATTTGAGAGCTGGGTCCTCAATCTTGACCTTCTCCTGAAGAGAGGAGATACACATAAACTTCCACATAATTAAATTATCCCTGCACGATTACAAAACCAATAGCTACTTTTATAGCAAACCTTGGCAAACCCTGAGATAAACTTGGGATAAAATGAGCTAAAATATCGCTCTAATACCAACTTGGTCTGAATATTGTCAGACTAGTTTTGTTGTACTAACTTCCTAATAAGTATAGAATAAAAGTTTTCTTATGAGAGTGTTTATGTGTCAAATTTGAGTGTATTTTATGAGCAATTCATTAAGTAAATTAGCTTTAAAAACACATGCACAACAAGTAAATTGCAGAGAAATAATACACAACAAACACATTACACAGAGTTGATAAAGGATTTCAACCCTTGTGGGCTACATCTCCTTGGACCTGCTTCAATGTCTTGGCCCTCTTTGGATTAATGGTCAATTCTCTGATTAAATTCACATACAGTGCTCCAATGGATTCCCAACCTACTCCAATGTATTAAGAAGACCCAAAAACCCCAAATTAGCCTCTTTTGGCTCTGCAAATTATTTTTAAGCGAAGCAAAAAATGACCTCCTCTCCTGGTGGCCCTAGGCATATTTAATATTCAAATAGGAAAAATCACTCCCAGAAGTGCTCCTCTGCCTCTGAAACCTACAAAATATTTCTTAGAGCATCCAAATCTACTAGGATAGACTCTTCCTGAGCCCAATTTGGTTGAATATTGCTCCAGTTATGGTTTCCTCAATTTTGGCCTAGGAAACCCCTCCAAAATTGGAGTAACTCGAGTTAACTCCGACAAAACTGGATATCCGCCGAAAATGGCGGAATCCGCCAAATCCACCACCAAATTAAACTTGGATTAATTAAT
Organism: Pinus albicaulis; assembly: GCA_034641835.2. Classification (NCBI taxonomy): domain Eukaryota; kingdom Viridiplantae; phylum Streptophyta; class Pinopsida; order Pinales; family Pinaceae; genus Pinus; species Pinus albicaulis. Next base: position 973,181,234 of record CM076573.1, read on the forward strand.
GCTGACTGAAGGTTAAGTTATGGTTAAACGCACTTAACGCGCTAACTGTGCTTAAGTTAATCTGAAATTAATTAATGGATAAACACTCTTTAATCTGGTTTAATGGTGATTAATCATGGTTTACTCCGCGTTTAAATGGAGCTCCTGCCATTGGTTATATTTCGTGCTCGTGTAGATCAAGGGCTGGCCCTCTTTACCCCCTCCATGCAATATTTTAAAACATAAATATATTCCAACATCCATTATAGTTAAGATCCAATGCGTAGGAGAGGTGGTAGAGCTTGGCTTTGATGGAGGGGAGGTTGTGGGGTCTAACCTCGGCACCTTCATAATTTTTTTTTCAACAAATTGACCTCTCCTTCTGACCTTGGGGAGTGCGTGGCAGCCTTCGAGCTAGCCACGTGTGAGCACATCATTGGTCTAACCCAAACCAACCGAATTGCAACAAATCACCAACCAATCTAGAAATGACACTTGTCAACACCTCACTGGTCCACCTAGGGGGGAATATTCCTCCTTGGAATATACATTTTTATGATTGGGATGTACGGATGCCTAGTCAGCATCTCTGTCACCAAAATTTGCTTGTTTGTGCAATTGAACAGATCGCTCTAACTTTCTCATACGAACTCCGTTTTAAGCGAAATAAAGTGTGACGTAATCAGGAGGATGAGACCTGTCCAATAGTTTAGGTTCTGAGAAATTATGAGAACATTCAGTTTTTTAGCAAATTTTTGCCCCCAATTCAGTTTCTGATAAAGTATGCGGTAAATTATTTTACATTTTTCCCCGAATATTTCTTGAATTAGTGCCACTGGATCCATTGGTACTCTACATAAGTAATAAGGTAAAATTGTGACTTTATGAGGGTTTCAAAGTCCTCTCACTTAATCACTAGAGGTTATCCTCCCAACCTTAAGGTCTCCATGTGGCTTTCCCACCAAGTAAGGGCATGAACCTCTAATTTCAGTCACACAAATGAAATATTCTGTTCTTCCTCAATTTGATGGACACTGAAATACACTTCCATTTGCTGCAACTAGAGATTTAGCTTCAAAGTCTAAATCTCACTAATATGGTGCAACTTGATATTGACCTTTTCTTCCATTTTAAAAAAGGTCTATGATTGATTCACAACACTCAAATTGGGTTGATATTTTTCGGGTTCTTTCTTTAGACATTTCTCCATTTCTTCCCAATCTCATACTCCCCCTTATGAATTTCGTCTACATTTGAACCCCCATATTATCTGAGTATTCAAAGATTATTTCTCAGAGCCACCATGAGGATATTCACATTTGATTTATATCTGTGTCTTGCTTTTCCAACTACGAAAACCTCTCCTTTGCAATATCATGATATGGTTATTGATAGATTTGTCGACCATGATTGGTTTTACTAATTTTGTTCCAACTGATCTGGATCCCTTGAAAATCTCCACAATATACCTAAAGAAACTTGCTTTGGTACCAATATGATCTATAAACTGCTGTTGATATTCCACTTGATAGTTCGTCAAAACAATTTTGATAAAATTATATTTATAATCTAAAATTATATACTATTAGAGTTATTTTCCTTTTATATTTCTTGATCTATAGAATACTATTAATAGTTCATGCATGAAAATTAAAAATTATTTATAAAATAGAGACTAAAAAAATAAAATCTCACACACATATAAGACACAAGATATGACCTTGAAAACCCTTTTGAGAGAAAAATCCAACTAGAAGGTGAGAACTCTCTGCTCTCTTTCTCCGAATAGAAAATATCTATGGGGACAAAGAAGTATGACCTATGGCCTATGGGCTATTGCAATGGAAAAATAATTTGTGTGTGCTATGTCTCCTATCCCTCTCGGCTAGATTTTCTCAGTTATGGACTCAAAATAGTTGAACCCATTTTCCTCCTAGTGGCCTAATTATAACATAGCCCGATAGATTAATAATGGTTAGCTTTGACTACCTCAACTCTTAACCATAGTTATAATATAAAATCTTCTAGCGCTATAATATAAACTCTTATAGTTATAATATGAATAATGGGGTTGATGTGGCATCCTCTCGAATTATGGTGGTGTTATAGGAAGGTCATCTTCTAAGTGGCATAAAATTTGCATATGGAATTCGATTGACACGATTCTTGTGCCGTTAGAATGGTGAAGTGAAAAAGTGCCAAAGTTTTACCCCCAAAAAACATTTTTTGATACCTCAAAAATCTCGTGGAAGGTTTCAAACCCCAATTTTCCAAACCGGGTCATGCTAGTAAAAATGGTCTTGAGAGCTGATTCCTCCACTTTTCCACTTTGAAAATATCAAGATGGATGAAAAATAATATAAATATCCAATCCAAATCAACGTCTATATTACTTAAATAATTTCCTAAGTGAAAGGATTTAGTTATTAAACCTTAAATTCTAAATTATAAGCTCATAAGAGATAAAGTAGTTTATATATATACATATACGATGGTTTAATGGCCATGTCCAAGTCTAGACAAGCTTAATAGGGATAGCTCTGAAAGAGATACACAAATAGTATATATACATACTCATATGTGTGCATGAGGTCGAAACCTTAGTACCATATAGGAAATGGCTTAAACGCTTTAAAGCCTATGATTAGGTACAGTGACCAAGTTGTTAAGTAGGAGGAAATTGGGTTTTTGAGGGATGAGTGTTGTATAACTGCTAGATGGACCCTGAAGGTTTGCTACCCCAAAAAATTCAAAGGGAGGCTCAAAAAATCTTGCCAGTATTGTTTTCCGAGATGATTTGGTGTAGTAGGACCGTTTTCCTGGCATTCAACATAACTTGGTAGAGAACCCCTTTAAAATATTTTATAACATAATATATGTGTTTAACTAAGGAAAAGGGGGTCTAGCGGGACCCATGGCCATCCTTATAGGCATCGTGGTTAGGGGCAACATGGAAACAATTAATGAGATAGGTGAAGGCTGATATTAGCATGACATTGTGACCAAGGGAAGGACACATAACCTGACGATAAAGTTGGGTGATGCTACCCTAGTGTTTATTCTCCAGTGGTATCATATGGTGCTGGGTATAAAAGTCTCGAGATTATATTCTCAGGAGCACATGGTATGGTGCATTAACGTTTATGCTGTGAATATAGGTCAGGTCACCCCGATGGTTTCAATGCATCTAAAGGGAAAATGGGAGGACAATGTGGTAGGGTGGAGCTTGAGCCCATAGTGGAAGCCAAAAACGAGATGAAACATGGAAGAGGGATGCATAGAAGGGCCACATAATGTCAACATGTCTACCCTAGTATTTTATATTGAGGCAAGGTGAAATATTGTCGTGATTTTATTCATGGGGTGATGTGGCTGTAGAGGGGTGCATGTCACATACTTCGTGTGTGTGTGTGTGTGTGTGTATATACAGAGAGAGAGAGAGAGAGAGAGAGAGAGAGAGAGAGAACCATGTAAAGGGGATGATATGGAACCAAGAATGAACAGGTTGGTAGATACTATGTGGATTATGACATGGATGCCCACGTGGGCACCACGTAAGTGGCACATGGCATGCTAGAATGACGAGGTATGATCTAACATGCTAGATTTTAACTGGTCATATCTTTTGATTCAGGAGTCGATTTGAGGATAATTTTAGATTTTTGGAAATGTCTCAATGAGACCAATGTAACGATTTCATCTAATTTAATTTATAAGGAAGTTGAAAATGATAAAAAAATTAGACCCCATTTCCATAACTAGACTTTGGAGGTTGGGTCATTAGAGTAACTGCCTCTTTCTTATACCCTTAGTATGGGCTAGGGGTAGTTGGGGGTCTGTTACAATTGAATTTTAAGGTCACAACCAAGCCAGACACAAAATTTGTGTATGATAACCCCTTGTTTATGGGGCAAGAGTCCCATGTCTACACACTGAAGGCACACATACTCTACCCCCCCTCTGGTTTTGAACTTGTAATTTATTACAAGGAAATAGATGCTCTTAACCATTATGCCTCTTATATTTTAGTATATACTAACATATTTTATCATTAATTACAACTTGAGTGGCCCTAGTGGTTAAGAGCATGTGTTTTCTCCCAAGAGATCATAAGTTCAAATTTAAAGGCAGGTAGAGTATGGTTGTGATAGTATATTTTATACTCCATGTTAATACTTGAAATTATATATATATATATATATGTGTGTGTGTGTGTATATATATATATATAATTTTTTTTTTTCTCTTCTTATGGTGTTGTGCCTTATATTTCAAGAGGTGACTAAACTATAGATGTTGTGCCTTTTATAGATTAGTGATTATTAACTAGAAAAGTAAGATGTAGATATTGCATTTTCACTCCATGTTGAACTATATTAGTGATTATTAAAGATAATTTTATAATATTGCATCTTCACTCCATGTTGAACCAGATTAGTTACTTTTGAAGACTTTGAGTGAATGTCTTCAGTCACATTTTACAAAAATTAAACTAAAATCCTTACCAATTTTATGAATAAACCTTGATTCTTCTTGAGAAATATTAAATTTTATTCAAATTATTTGATGAATAAGAGTGCTAGGACATGAAATAATCACACTTGAATTCCATAGTTGCAGAAATTTCTGAATCTTAATTCTTATGCAGAAATTATTTCTATTAATCTGGTTAAGCTTCTCCCTCTTATACAAGTTATTGACTGAATAAATTCAAGTTAACATCAAAGAAAAACACATAATATATCTCTACCAATTCAGATCTAGAATAAGCACATGCGCACATAGACAAAGTGACACAGTTATTTCTGGACAAACTGTCCTCAGAAAAACCCAATGTGGGAAAATGGGTCTCTGGTTGCTGGAGGGCTCTATTATTAAGAATATTTCTGAATACACAACTCTGGGTTCAAGATCTGGAAAACCCTACAGAGAAAATTCTAGATTTGCAGCACCTGGCTGATCTAAGACCAACAATACTTACTGATCCACACCCTCAAATGGGATTTACAAAACTTAGCCAAATCTAAGCCTAGAAACCCTAGATCTACCCCTGAAAGACACTGCATCAGCCTCTGAAGGCCTCCAAATGCTCAGTGATGTCAATGGAAGGGATTGCGTTACCCCAGACTGGGTGACGCAGTCACTACACTGCCCCTAAGGGTCTTTGCCTAACCCCTCAAGGGTTTCCTAAAATTCACGTTGTCCTTGTTGCTGCTGTTGCTGTTGCCTTCCTCTACGTTGTCTTTCATGATCTATTCTCTGCTTCTTGTGTATTCTAGACCCCGAGATCAGATCATCCCCTTGGTCTAAATTCCCCTCTCTGCAACTGAAACACTTGAGAATTCTTAGCAACCATACCCTAGAATCTCAATTTAGCTTCAGTGCTTTGCCTTTGTGTATCTTACAAATGACCCCAAGCCTTTCCTTTATACTTTTCTCATTGACAAATCAACGAACAAGATTGAATCTTTAATCAATGGCTAAGATTAAAAGAAAACTTGATCTGTGTGACTTAAGACAATTTCATCACATGTTTAATTAAATTCACTTTAATTATTTTATTTTCCTAAGTTTTAACCTAGGAAATACATTAAAATAATTAATTAATTTAATATCTCCTAAACCAGATGAAATTTCCCAAATCCATTTCTAGGTCTTGTAGATCAGGTGAACTCTAGTCCTTCCTCAAAATTTGGGACCTGGAGCATAACTAATGCTACCCCAAATACAAAAAATCTCAACAATCCCTCTTAGCATCAAGGGTGTGCTCTATAAATACATCACACTTATGCATTACAGGATTTTGGGCACTGGTTCTATGTTGCTGAATCTTGGCCTCCTGCCACTCAACTCTGCACTGCTGCTGCCCATGACTCTGCCACTACCACTGCAACCATTGTACTGCAGTTCCCTCTCAATATGTTGCATATGTGCTACCAATAGCACTTCCACCACTGATCTGCTACACTGCACCTTCAGTTGTTGAGAGTGACAACTGAATCTCCTCGCAATCTTTGACAGACAAGTTAGATGGGCTGCATCCTCATCACTAAAGCTCCATAGGCTACAGATCTATGCTAGCATCTAAATAAAGATGCACAACTACAACTTTTCCTGTGTAATCAGACTCCCACTACACTACTGAAGTCACATAAGCTCCTTGTGCTGAAATCTATAATGATGCTGCTACACTGCGCTGTCCCTCTGAAGCTCTCTGTGTTGCTACAGCTCTGCACTGCATAAGCAGCACTGCTCTACGCTGTTGAAGTCACATTAGCCTCTCCGCTGCTACTGCTATGCTTTGCACTAATCCTCCCAGTCTCCAGATCTGCCTCATCTGTGATCTATGCACCCAATGCTCCACTTGTCGCACTACTATCTTAAGGCTGCCATATCTCACTTGTGATCCAAGAGATGAGCTTCTCAAGGATCCTCCCTTACTTCCATGCAGCTCCTCTACATGTCCATGTCACCCCACCTCCGTGGTTCATGAGCACTCATGGCTACATCATCTCCGGACCCATCATCTACCACCGCTTCTTTGGAAGAAGATGGTTACTTGTCCTTCTTCTTTTCTAAATAATGGTTGGAAAAATGTCCCATTTCATAACACTGGAAGCACTTGATCTTAGAAGTATCCTTCTTCTTCTTAGACTACTTCTTTGATGCCAAGGCTGCATCTTCCTCCTCTTCCTTCTTTAATTTTCTCAACCTAGGGATGTGCTGCTTCTTGGTGAATCTGCATAGTTCTTCTTGCCACAGGATTGGCCACAAGTTGTCCCAATCTGGGAAGTCCGCTCTGGCCAAGATACTTTGGACAAAGGTTTCCCACTCATCTGTGGCTGCATTGGGGGCAGTCCTGACTATCACTGCATCATCTACGGCTGCACCCGTTGCAGTCAGCTGCTCCCTGATTCACTACAATCTGAAGAGGAAGTTCTCGATGTCTTCTCCCTTGGTCATCATGAATGATCTCATTTGGGCCTCCAACAACATCTTTCTTTGGAATGATTTTCCCTCATATAGGGAAGTGAAGGCCTTCCACATCTCATTAGATGTCCTCTTCTCAACTATGTGTGGTGCAATATGATCCTTGATACTGTCCATTATTAGCCGCTTGGCATGCCCAAAAACTTCCCTATGTTTCCATAGGAGATCCATAGCTGTCAGTGTGGCCATAGTCTGCTCTGCATGGTCTCTTAGACTGTATGCCTCAAGGAAAATCAGGATCCTTGCTTTCCACACCGAAAATTTTTAGAGGCCCTCTAGCCTATCCTGATCACGCAGTCCATGAGGAGCCATCTGCTCAGAATGTGTCAGAGCTCCTCTTCTCTATGCTAGAGATCTGGATCTAGGGTCCTTTTCAAACTGGGCACCCTCTGTTCCCTATGACATTTGATTTCCCTCCTTGGAAATCTACCAAATCAACTATGATTCAACTTCTTCTTTGATCCTCTGACCAAACTGCAAGTTTCCTTTGGCAAGAAACTCTCTAAGAAGTTGATATCTTCCCAAAATTTGTCACTTGTGCTAAGGTTAAAAATCTGAAAACTTCAGAAGTTTAACCCCACCAGCTCTTCTGAATTTCTGCAACTTTTCTACAAAATTTTTCTGGATCTGACAGATTCAGATCTGAATCACACTGGCTAGCTTCAGACCTAACTAGCGATGTTTCTGAGCTTCCTCTGGGTATTAATTGCGTGGGCTTACTAGGACGCATTGCTGGACAACGTCACCCTTCCCTCTGTGTGAATATCCTCCTCAAAACTGCGCTGTCCCTTTAGATCTTCTTTTTTTCTTCCTTTACAGTAGCTTTCTATAGCTAGATCCTTCAGATGCTTCAACTAATGACCCTTCTAGATCTGCAATTCCTTTAGTACCATGTAGAAATTTCTGAATCTTAATTCTTATGAAGAAATTATTTCTGCTAATTCGGTTAAGCTTATCCCTCTTATACAAGTTATCGACTGAATAAATTCAAGTTAACATCAAAGAAAAACACATAACAGATCTCTACCAATTCAGAACTAGAATAAGCACATGCACACATAGACAAAGTGACACAGTTATTTCTGGACAAAATATCCCCAGAAAAACCCAATGTGGGAAAACTGGTCTCTGGTTGCTATAGGGCTCTATTATTAAGAATATTTCAGAATACACAACTCTGGGTTCCAGATATGGAAAAACCTACAGAGAAAAATCTAGATCTGTAGCACCTGGCTGATCTAAGACTAACAATACTGACTGATCCACACCCTCAAATGGGATTTACAGAACTCAACTAGATCTAGGCCTAGAAACCCTAGATCTACCCTTGAAAGACACTGTGTCAGCCTCTAAAGGCCTCCAAATGCTTAACGCTATCATTGAAAGGGACTGCGTTACCCCAGATTGGGTGACGCAGTCACTGCGGTGCCCCTAAGGGTCTCTGCGTAACCCCTGAAGGGTTTCTTGAAAATCATGTTATCCTTGTTGCTGCTGCTATTGGCGTCTGTTGCTGCTACTACTGTCGTCTGCTGCTACTGCTGCCTTCCTCTGTGCTGTCTTTCCTGATCTCTTCTCTACTTCTTATGTATTCTATACCCCAGGATCAGATCATCCCCTTGGTCTAAATTCCACTCTCTACAACGGAAACACTTGAGAATTCTTAGCAACTCCGCCCTAGAATCTCAACTTAGCTTCAATGCTCTGCCTCTGTGTATCTTACAAACGATCCCAAGCCTTTCCTTTATACTTTTCTCGTTGAAAAATCAACGACCTAGATTAAATCTTTAATCAATGGCTAAGATTAAAAGAAAACTTGATCCGTGTGACTTAAGACAATTTCATCACATGTTTAATTAAATTCACTTTAATTATTTTATTTTCCTAAGTTTTAACTTAGGAAATACATTAAAATAATTAATTAAATTAATATCTCCTAAAAAAGATGAAATTTCCCAAATCCATTTATGCGTCTTGTAGATTAGGTGAACTGTAGTCCTTCCTCAAAATTTGGGACCTAGAGCACAATTGTGCTACCCGAAATACACAAAATCTCAACAATAGTCACTCTTTCGTTTTTAGTTAAAAGTAAATTCTTGAATGTACACATTAATGTAAATATCCATTATGTTCCAAATTATAATTTTGTATTTGGAGTTGTTAAAAAATCATACTTCTGAATTTTAAAAAATTGATATAAAACTTGAAACATGTAATCATATTAAGAAAGTGTAATACAACGGGCTTTCAATTTCACTCTACTTTAGCCAGTTCTTGGAGTGGGATTTCAATTTTTCTATGTTCTGATCAATTTTCAAATCTCCTCAGCAGTGAACAACCATGTATATTCTCTGAGTAAGATATATAAAAATATTTAAAAAACATTATATATAAAATGACATCAAAACCTCTTTGGGGATATTGATAGTCTCCGCGGCTTACTCGGTGAACTAGGAATAAAGCTTGGTCATACTTACTACATTTGTCATTAAAATATTATATTTTTTCCATTTGTTTATTGTGGCATGACAAAAAACAAATGAATGAATTAATGAATAAATGAATGAAATTTTAACGTCCACGAGACTAAAAATAGTCTATGGGACGACAAGCTTCCCTTTTTTTTGTCTTCTGTAATTCAATCCTTTTCTTACTCAAATTGATGATGACATGACCCAACCTTCTAATAGTTTCCTCACTGAAAAGACAATGCCATGGAATTGATGTTAACATACTACAGTAATTGTCCCTAATGTCTCTAAGAGCATCACATTCCAAAATGAAATGCTTTTATGATTCCACTGCCCCAGAATTGCAAAAAGTACATACCCTTTCTTCCCAAGCTTCTTTAGGTTTCTTCTAACGTCCCGTTTCACACCAAATTTGATGTGAAATAGTTCTTAATTGACCAATAAGAACCTTTTCTCTCCATGAAATACTAGCTCCAATGTAATCTTTTTGTTGAAGATCATAAGTGGGGTTGCATTCCTGAACATAATACTTCTTATTTCTACCTGACTCTTTTCCCCATATACCCTTACGGAACTTCTCCAACACAAAATTATTTAGCTCCTTGCTATTTGTGAGACATGCATCAAGGTAAATATTCCATTTTTGCATCCATTTGTTGTTTTTTCTCATCCATGATTTCTTTATTTCATTCATACCTTCATTGAAGATAACTTTCAACCATCTATCTCCTCCCATATGCTCAATTTTTTTTAGATACCTTATAAGATGCACCATGGAAATTTCTTAGATGGGAGCTGCCCTTGTTTCAATCAACACTATCTCATAAGGAACCAAACTTTTTATTTTGAACTTGCTCATGATCAAGAGTTTTTGAAAATTTTCAATTTGTTTCCATTTTGAAACAGGGATGCTGCTAGCCCACAATTCACACCCATATAATAGCATTGGACAAACTAGACGTCCAAAAAGTACTTTGATCAAGTTGCAATCCCATAAATCTGCCTCTCTACATCTGTTTTGAAGTGCATACAATGCTTTCCACCCTCCTAAAATTATTTTCTTTCTGCAATCCTCCCAATTAAGCTTGTTGTTGAAATCGGTCCCAAGGTACTTGTATTCATTTACTTCTTCAAGATTTTTGCCTTCAAAGGAGAACGTATGATGGCTTTGCTTCCTTTTATTAGATAAAATCATTATTTTTCTCTTGTTGGTATTGACTTGCATCCCCACTTCTTTACGAAAATGCTCAAGGGCACATAAGTGCATCTGCAATCCATGAGCCGATTTAGCAACCAACACAATATCATCGGCATATAGAAGAAGACTTATCACAAACTCCCCCAATCGAACACCATCCCCATCTTGAAAATTTATCCACTCTTCTAGTTTGGCAATATATAAACCAAAAAGGGAAGGGGATAAAGGGCAACCTTGCTTGACTCAGATTTCACTTCCAAAACTTTCTGAAATGCTTGCTGAAGTTCTAATTTTGACTTTCACCTCTTCATAAAGCCTATGGAAAACAACTCTATATTGTAAAGGAATTTTAAGTTCTTCCATTCTATGCTAAAACTTATCTCTAGGGACCGTGTCAAATGCATCTTTGAAGTCAACAAAGCAGTAAAATACTTCTTCTTTGCTCCCCTAAACCTTTCCAACAATGTGTCTTAGCATGATACCATGATCTACTATAGAATTCTTCCGCCTAAAACCTGCTTACCCTTTTGCCCTCTTTTATTTTACTTCTGCCCACTTACTGATTCTATTTTCTACCATGCCATTGAAAATATTTTCAAACAAAGGATTTATCATAATGGTTCCATAGTTGGAAGGATTATCAATGTCTCCACTTTTAAAAAGGGGAATTGCTAGACTAGTTGTCCAATCCCTTGGGAATCCTTGTTGAAGGACGTTGTTGAATATTTCCATGATGTGTAGTGCCAAAATTTTCATTCCCCACTTTAGATATTCTGATTGAAGTTCAACCAAGTCCTTTTCCTTCCGTATTTTCAAATTTTTAATTCCTGCATCCACCTCATGTACTGTGAAAAGCTTTGTAGTTGCATTGATCCTGGGAGGAGGCTCAACCTCTAATTATTTTTCATAGATTTTCCTTGCATATTCAAACCACTGATTGGCTCTAATATTATTTTCAAATTTCTTCTTCCTCGGTTGAAGTTCTTGCCAAAAATGTTTTGGGTTTTTCTTGCCTAGATATATCAACTCTTCCCGCCTTGTTTGCATGGACTAATATTTTTTATTTTTAAAAATTTTCTTATATAAATTTACATCCATCTGCCCCTCTCCTTCCTTTTTCAAGTTTCTCCTTTCCATTTTTCATTCCTCATCAAACCACGCATTCACAGGAAAACAATTTGATTATGATTTCCTATTTTTTGCTCTTTTGCACTTCTCAAGTGCACCCTGGATTATATTTGTGAACTCATGGCTGTTGAGGCTTTGGGGACCAATTTTCTCCTTCTAGATTGATCTCTTCAACATTGTTTTGAAGACAATGCAATTTTCTTGTGTCAGAAGAATTGTGCCCCTTGATGCCGTTTGTTGAGAACATTGGGTTTTCCTCTCATTCTGTCTTTCTTCTAACCATGATAAATTTATATAAATTGGGTTATGATATGATTTTAAATCCCAAATATTCTCTCCAATATTAACTTCATCTATTCTCTCTATTAGGCTTTGTGAACCAATAACATAGTCATCGACACTTGCCCCATTGTATGTGTTGCAAGTGAAGTTCCCAAAATTTTTCCATCTAGCTAGACCATTGCAGATAATTAAGTTGAAAGAACCATACAACGTAAGCAACTCCTCTCCAAAATGATTACTAATTTTGTCATCTTCTGAACATCTCAACCTTCGAGAATTCTCCTCTTCAATGAGCGAGATAGGATTGTGATCCTCTTTACAACAAAGAATAATAGCTTGTTGATTTATTGTTCTAGCATTGAAATATCCCACTAAAATAACTTCTCCTTGTTGTGAATATGCGGCAATATCTTGCTTTAAAGCTGCTTACAGATATTTGCTATCCAATCCCTTATTTTTGTAAGGTTTTTATACTTGAGGCACAAAATAACATGCAACAATTCTTATGTTGTTCTCATTCGCTGTTATTTTGAACCATAAATATTGTTTTTTGTATCTTATTTCACTAACTAAATGTGAAGACCTTCTTTTTCTTTCACTAAAACCAGTATTCCTCCGTACCCTTTTCCATTTTCTGCTACCTCATTCCAAACTTTTAACTTCAAATAAACGTCAAACATAGGAGTTTTTTAACCTTCATGTTCATGAGTTTCTGTAAGAAAAATTGTGTCTCTACCTTCTGCAATAGGCCCTATCCTAGGTCCCCTCCTCCAAGGGTAACCTCTACAGTTCCAACAAACTAGACTTAGGTAGACCTAGGTAGGATTTGGTTGCTACGCAGTTTGGTACACAAGACTCGAATTTGATTCTTCACCCATTTTCATTCATGCTGATCCTATTGTTTTCCTCCCTATTATAGAATTACCCGTTTTTTCTTTATTGTCAGCTTGCTGCCCTATTTTGCCATGTGTCCCAAACACTGCAATAACTGCTTTACCATTGTACAACCATGCTATTTTCCCTTTGTTTCTTTATGTTCTAACTTTCTCCACTTCTTCTATTCTCTCTTCTTGTTGCTTGTGTTGAAATTTGGTACCAGAGGACAGGTGGTTCCCTAAGGCTTTGATCTTTGGCCTAGGGAAAAGTGTCCAAAAGAATTTAATTTTTCTCCTAAAGTAACTTTATAATTTTTTATAAAGTTAAATCTAATTTAAAAGTGACTTAAGTGATAAAGTTACTAAAGTGACTTTATAAAAGTTAAATCGCAAATCGCAAAAATTGTGGTTTTATCTAGTGCGCTATCGCAAATATTTGTGATGTATAAGCTCCCTCCCCTTAAACACCCTAATATATCATTCTCCATACGCCCAATCGTCTCGGGCACCTAGCACCTAACCCTGTTCATTTATGTATTCGCCAGGAAATATTAAAATCTGCTATTTATCAAAGTCTTGTTTTTATTATTTCAAGGTTTTCCACGGCCGGAAATTCGAAAGCATTTTCCACCGTTGATTCGATTCATGCAGATCCGATCGTTGTGGAACCTATCAAACCAAATGGACTCGCCAAATCGTGCGACATTTCCCTAAACCCGTGATTCATCGCATCGCTTGGGAGAAAAGTTGTTTTCCAATCGCCAAAGATTTCCATACACTTCTTTGACACGGGGCTGACACCGTTCACAAACCGCCATCCATCGCGCGTTATCGTTCGACGCAGACGCCAAATGATATTGCTCCGAGCCGTCGATCCGGAGCGGGCCATCCAACAGCTTATCACTATCTATGATGCCCGATGTTTAAACGAGCCCGTTGCAAATGCAATCCACCTCCGCCCGCCGATCCGATCCGCATCACGTCCTCATTCCATTTGCTCTATTTTCTCCATTTGACTTTCAACTGCCTGACCATCTTCACATCGACGGCTCCGATTTAATCCTTCTTCCACCTCCCTTGATCAATCTCGACCATTGGATGATGCCATCCAATGGCCCCGTCTCTCCACACGCCTTCCGATGCAATGACCTAATATGCAGATTTTAACATTTGTCTCGTATTTTTCGTGTGGTTTAATGATCTTTCGCTATGTTCAAGAAAATTCAAAAGAGAGGGTGACGACCCTCTTGCTTTCGATTTATCGAGAGAAATTAATTTCAGGTGTAAATTTCACGGCCTCTTCAATGATCCATGAGGCATTGATGCCATAATGTCTCATGTAACTCAGATCTCAAATAAGAACACCATGCATCGTGCAATACTCAATAACACGTTATCGAAGACCCTAATATATCAAAACAGAGAATAGTAAGATATTTTTTTACTGGACTATACAAGACATTCAAAAGCTCTGAATCCCCGATTTAAACACAAGCAAAGAAGAAAGCATAAAGGATTATCGACAGAAACCTCCACGCCACATATGAGGTTAATCAATTTCTCCTACTACTCCCGTGAGCCACTTGTTGCCTCAAACCTTTCAAAACAAGAGGCCAAAGTTATTGAAGAAGATCATATTCATTCTGGGTCAAGAACAATATTCATTTTTACATGGAAATCACGTAAATATTCGCAGAGTTACTCCAAACATTACACGTAGCCTCAAAAGTCAACCAAGCTCCCGAGCTTAATTCATAGGTATAAATCAATTAATACAAGAAACACCCGTACATTTTATTCATTAAGCCTCCCAAGGGCCAAGAAGACATTAACTTTGTATTAATTGTAAATTAAGATTTTTTATCGCATCCCACCTCCTCATTCTCCTCATACTTTCTTTAGAAGATGAGTGAGTTAGTTGGTTGGTTGTTGCTTGTCATGATCACGCTATAATTTTGAAACTCTCTCGAAATCATACATAGTCCTTTGAAGTTGAAGAACAAATTGAGTCTTCGAGATCTTTGATGATGTTGTTGCATGTTTGTTCCCGAGAAGGCTCTATCATCGGGATTAATGAGTTTGGCTGTTGGTGAAGTATCTAACTCGTTTCATGTTTTTCCTTGTTTTCATTATGTTCCATAATTTCTCATTACGTAGATAGAAAATAATAGTATACAAATTACTCCCTGAACACCTTAGACCTAATATTTCATCCTCTCCCAATGTTTTATGTTTTCTGTCTAAATATTTTAGAGGTTTTGACCTCTTTTCTCCTTATCTTCATGTTGTTTATATTTTTAATATTTGAACAGCTTGGTTTCAAGCATTATTTCATGGTCTCTCCCCCAGGACCAAGGCCACTTAAAAAATTGTTATCAGTTCTTTATCTCTCGCTATAAACAATCGTAGAGGTTTGCTTGATCTTGCCCTTTGTCCTCACTTAAACAGCTTGGCTTAAAGGTCGTTATACCCATGACTGCACGTTTTTGAATCCTCTCTATGACTCAGATATCAAGAATCTTATATTTTTTCTAAAGTCCTTTAGAATAAAATCTGAGGAAATAGGGTGTTCCTCTAATCTTAGATTTCATTTTGAAAGTTGCTCTCTTTGAAATCATTGTTTGCTTAAAGGTGTGATTTGTAGAATTCATGGTTAAACTTCATTCATCAAAGAACTCTTTATTGTCTCAAATTAATGTTTTCAAATTCCCTTAGTTGAGAATTAAAAACTCTTTCCAAATCATTAATGTTCATTCCATTCCAAAACAAAAGGATCCCGTGGCCAAGTTAGGATTTTGGCCCTTGATAACTACATCCTTTGATAAAAGTGTGCAGACCTTTTTGACTCCATTGCCCAATGAAACAAAAATTTTATTGTCCTATATATCTTTCCTAGACCTTTTTATAATCGTACCGTATCAATTCACATCCAACCAAACAAACAAATACCTCCTACCTAATAACTAGTCTTTAGAAACCAATACTCTAAGCACACAAGATAAACCCGCAAAACAAACCTTGAGATCTCAAGAACAGGAGGACTAGATCCCGTAATCCCAAGATTGGTTCCAATGTTTCCTCGGTTCTTGATTTGCCAAACTATCAAAACACCTGACACCAACATGTCCATGGTGATCACTATGGGGACCCCCCGAGTAAAATCTCGCAGCACAAAACACTCACCGTCTGCATATCATAAGTGTCCTCTTCAAGAAATACCAAGCAATGGTAATTATGATAGGACCTTTGAATCGTTGACAAACTAAGTAACTCTTAGATTCTCATAAGGCCTTGTCAAACCTTGGAAGATTTTAGTTACCAGTCATGAGTAAACTCGCACGTTTTGACACTCCCATAAGTGTTACAAATCGACTTAGAACACTCTCCCCGACCTATAAGACCAATTAACTTTAAAAACCTGAAACATTTAGTTTGGCTTCATAATAAACTTGAGGTGGACCATAAAACCTTTACCTCCAAAAAGAGCTAAAAATTTTCCACCCGGCGACTCCACAATCCTAAAAACAAGATTTTAAGACTCCACCGGGAAACCCCAAGTCTTGAACAAAGATCATACAAACTCGGCCTAGAAGGCTTTAAGATTAGAATTTTTCCTTCTTCCGAAATATCGGGCTATAGCCTTAAGATTGTCATATTTGGTTAAAACTTTTCTTTTTCAACTAGGTCGAAACATAGCATAGTGGCTCCCAGAAAGATTCAGCCAGAGCCTACCCCGACCTTAAACCCACCGGAAGAAGTTGACAACCCCGAGTATACTTAGGAAGTCTCCAGGGATTAAAATATCAATTGTTTTCATATTACCCTGAGAGCCAATTCAAGCCCCTAAATCTTAGAGTGGGCCTTCAGACAAAGACCAACTGACTTAGTAAATCCATTTAGAACTAGGTCATTTGATGATATAATTCTTGATCGAATTTTCACTTTCATCCTCCTAAGCAAGTGAGCATCCTAGTAATAGAGAAACAACACCTCCCGACTTACATTTCTTCACAACTTAAATGTCTCTCATCCAAGATCACCAACAATATATTCCTCGTCCATCCACTTACTCACCCTTCATCCATTATTCAAACCACTACACCTCAACCTACCGTTCCCCGTTATAAATCCACCCCACCACCTATCATGGTAGCATGGTATGCCCCCTAGTCCTTCCCGCACCGTTATTCAACCTTCCACAGATCAATGATTCAAAATCTAATATATGATGCTAACAATACTACAGCAACCGCATCACAACATGTGGATAAGATGAATGACTACTTCGACAAATGAATTGATGATGATTCTCATTAAGCTTAGATTATTTGCTCAAATATTGGGGGTATAAGAAAATGGTTTAAAGCTTAGCCCCCCATAGTATAAACGATCTCCCAGTTTCCATCAAACTTTAAATAAATGGAAGTGAAGAAGAATCCTCTCTAAGTCCTTTCTCGACATAAGAACCACATAGAAACCCCTGGGAAAGTTTCCAAGCTTATTGCACTAGGTTTAATAGTGTGTATAATGCACTTTCCCTGCAATAACTGCAACCTCCACAAGGCTCATCTTTAAACAGTTTCCCAAGGGTTTGACTCGACATGACCTATTCGCTGAAGAGAGAGATTTTGCAACTCTTGAAGATATGCAAAGAGGTGCTCTTCCGTGGGAAACAACCACTGTGGAGAAGAGAGCAAGAAGGAAATCGAGAAGAGAGGATTGTGAGAAGAGTCCACTCCTTCTATTTCAAGCTCAAAATGGAGAGGATGTTGGAAGAAATGATGAAAGAGATGAGTATAATTAAGAAAGCACAAGCAAATCAAACCAAACTCAGTCTCTCGAAAGAGAAATCAGAATTATAGAAGAGAAAACAATCAAGACAAACAACGAAATGACCAATGTGACTGCACTCCCTTCCAACAAACTATGTAGATCAATATGAGGAAGATAGAGAGTTGAAAGAAGAATCCCATGTACAACCTGATTGACCGGATAGTGGGGATGATGTTTTCCTCACCGAGGAAGAACAAGATTTTTTCTCTTCGATCAAAACACAAATACCTATGAAGATTTTGATGACTATAGATTAGGTTTTTGGAAATGCACCAATGGAGATACACAAACAAACATGGATATTAGAGCAAGGGAAACATATATAAACTGCATAAGAACACTAACACTGCTGTTAAGAAAATGCAGAAAACTAAAACAAAAATACAGCAGAAAACCAACATCTAATTAAAACCGTATTCAAATAAAGACAAAGAATTCACTTAATACCAGAAAATTCCTAGCACCTCAAATTAGGGTCTTAAGACAACCATCCCACCACACCCAAATAAAGTTCAACAAATCAAAGCTACGAAAAGAATTCAATTGAAAAGACACATGTAAATACAAATAAGTCAATTATCCCTTTCAAATTCTCGAGGAGAATTGCCAAGATAAAAGTCACCATCCTAGTTGAACTACTAACCCAAGAAGTGTACAAAACCAAGTTTAAGTTTAAACTTAGGAAGTGATACGTATACTTTAAACTTGACATGACAAACCCGAGCCGTTGTTTGGTCCAGACTCAAGGAAAATATCAAGAATAAGGTCCTTCCCTTCTATGTTAGTCAACATACATGAGAAAATTTTACACAATGCCATGTTAGATTTAGGAGCTTCCACACAATCCGATGCCCAAAGTGGTAATGGAGAGCTTAGGCTTAGAGATTACTAACCATACAAAGATTTGTATTCTTTTGACTCAAGCCGAGTCAAATGTTTGGGTTTAATCAAAGATTTATGTGTTACTTTAGCTCACGATACTCCGTTAAAAGTCTCGTTGGATATATTGTAGCCGATATTCCCCCAAGTATGGCATGCTCTTATCAAGATCTGGGATGAAAACTGTGGAAATTTTCAAATGGACATGTCTTATGCCACCATTCCCATTTTTAACCAAAACAAAAGACTATACAAAGGAATCTCGTATGAAGTACATGGTGAGCACATAATACCAAAAATTCTCCAATCTATTCGCTCAATCAAGTTTAGATTCATTTATCTTATATAACCTAAGATGACATCACCCAACAAGATAAAGGAAACATTGCACCAATCAAGCCGACACAACAATCCAATCTTCCTTGATCAAATTCAAACATTGACAATCAACAAAAGAATAAGAAAACAAAATAAGGATGGCATACTTGGAAAATAAATTTTGATGGATCTTGTAATAAAACAAGTAAGAAGGTGGATTCTAAAGTATAAATCAGAAGCTTTTCATACAAATTGGATTTCCCATGCACTAACAATATTGCTGAGTATGAAGCACTTCTCCTAGGCTTACAACGCTAAATCAGCTAGGAAGCCCGTAGGATATCAACCTTTAGAGATTCTAAACTTATCATAAAACAAATCAAAGGAGAATACTCACTAAAAATCCAAGACTTAGGGAATATCAAACGTCGTCTCATCCTTGAAACTTTGAAAAATATGAACTTATTTCAGATTCCAAGAGAATTGAATCATCTAGCAAATGAACTCTGCCTCAATGCCAAGAATATCTGACACCTTAAATAAATCAACAATTCGCATAAAAGTAAAACACGCACTGGCCGTACCTAATAACGAAGATCGATCAAAAAGTTTGACTCGACAAACACATAGATGATTTTTTAAAATCGAAAGTGATTTCACCATACCAACATCGAATCTAGCCGTAATCGAACTCACATATATTGAAGAAATCCCAAGTTGAAATGACATATAACACATATAAATCATTATGAAAATCCTTTTGAATCGAGGTAACTAACAACACGTACCAAGAAGACTTGAAGTCTTACAATGCAAATGATAAATCCTAATGCTCCAACAATCGAACACCTTTTTAGATTTTGAATCTGATGTATCCAAAGAACCAAGAATGGAGCCTCTGAAATGATGTAGAAGAATATAATGATAAAGTAAATTTCTAGCAAAACCAATGATTAAATCATTCAACACTCTCCAATGTATAATGGTGATATAGGAGTTCTTCAAAGAGCGTAGAGGTTTTTGCCTGGGATAAGAAGACCAAAATCATATTGGTGTCAACACTATTCAACACAAGATTCCTTTGAAGGAAAATCAAAAGCCCTTCAAAAAAACCGATAGCATAAACTCATTTTATTACTTTTAGTTAGAGCTACTATGTGATAAGATGTTTGCATTATAGTACTGTTAGGTTTTCGTAATGGGTGTCAAACTTAGTTTCAAGTGAGGGAAAAAGACAGGGAGACTTTACCAGACACTTCAAATTTAAACAGAGATCCTAAAGTGACAACTACCATTGCTCAAAATGACTATATACTTCGTGGCTAGTTGGCTGCAATACTTCTAGGTCTTGTTACAAAACTGTGTTAGTGCTCCTGGCTGATCAAATCAAAATTGCATTTACCCAAAATTCTTTGGGGCACTCTCCTTTATGTATGTCAAAAATGCTCTTAAGAAATGAATGCAAAGCAATTCCAAAGGGCTGTGATATAGCTTTTTCTCAAGACATTGGTTTTTCATAACTATTACTGATTTATATACTTTTTCAAAACTTGTTAAGAACATTTGATTCACTTCAAGAAAAGTTTTTAGAAAATGTATAGAAATTCTTGCTTGTCATTGAATCCCAAGAAACACTTCTTTGTCTCCATGAAAATTTTGGCTATAATTTGAAGAGGGAAGAAATCAAAGAGACCTTCATGATAGATGCATATTTGTGATCACCATCCAAGGAGCCTCAAAGAATTGCAATCTTTCTTGAAAGATAAATCTTCTAAGGAGGTTTATTCCCAATCTTGCCGAGCTATTCAAAAACATTACAAACATGCTTTAAGAAAGATGTAGGTGTAAAATGGACTTACCAAACCTAAAAATCATTTGAACTGGTCAAACAAGCTCTTACTCAAGCACCACCCCAATTAGTCCACCACCAAAGATTTCTATCTTTTCCTGCATTTGAACATACTAATAGTCGTAGCTTATCAGTGGAATGATTTGGGCAAGAACAAATCAATATATTTTTAGTAGGCCTTGAGAGATGTCTCAACATAACATCATGAGAAGCAAGCCTTAGCATTAGTGAAAGCATTAAAAGACTTTAGGGTCTATATTTTACACTCTCACATAATTGCTTTTTGCTCCACATACTGCTGTCAAGGACATTCTAAGTCAAGACCCCGATGGTAAAGGGGAAAATGGATTGCAACTATTCTTGAATATGACTTAGAAATCAAGCCCACCAAACTATTCAAGGGGCAAGGATTGGCAAAACTTATGGCTGAGTCTAACTTTCAAGACCGGACATGAATATGGTAGATGTGTTGGAAGAAATAGAAGAGTCTCGATGCCCTTTCATTATTGAAACATTTCTAAATTCTTCTGGTATGCTGACATTATTTATGCTTTTATATCTAAATGCCCCTCCTTCTTTGTCTAAAACTAAAGCTAGATTCTTTTTGAAACAAAAGGCTTTGAGTTTTTGCATATTGAATGGAGCATTATATTGGAAAAATGTTGTTGGAATTTTGCTTAAATGTTTACTTGAAGATGATGTAGGAAGAATCATGCATGAAAATGCATGACTGAGAATGTGGAGGACACCTCTACCGAAGGCCACCGTGCACAAAATTCTTAGATCCTGTTACTATTGCCCACCCTTTTCCAGACACTCAAAATTGGTCATGTCTTGCCATAAGTGTCAAATCTTCATGGAAAAAGGAAACTCCTTCCCTTACCTTACATCCCATCGAGTTGAGGCACCTTTTCAACAATAATGACTTCAACAGAATTCACCCATCTCCTCAAATAACATATGGATCCTCACAAACACTCCAGATCTTCATCAAATGATAGAAGCTATACTTTCCTGTGAATGTGTTAATGACTCGTCATTATTAAGTTCCTGAAACAAATATCCTATCCAAAGATTTATTTGAACCCAAAAAAATCATAAGAGACACGTCATCGCTTTTTAAATCTAAGAAAAATGGTTGATTTACAAATACCACATAACCTTGGGCCATTCCACTCGCTACTATCCCCAAAGAAAGATTAGCTGAATCTTCCAACAAAGCCTCATCAATATTATTAAAGTTGTTGGAACAAAATCGTAAATCATGGCACAATAAATTGGTTCATGCTTTATGGGCTGATAGGCTAACTACAAAGAAATCACAAACAGCAACCCCCATCGCCTAGTCTATGGCATGGATGCAGCCTCTTCCCACCTCGTTGGGAGTGCCACAAGAAGCCCTTCAAGAAGTGCAGAGTGAAGAAAACATATAGAAGGATCAACCAAACCATCCATTTACAACAGACTGTGAGAGGAAGTCTATGAAATAAGCAACTAGTCCAAGAAAAAATGAAGAAGCTATTTGGAAGGGAGACTAAGGCAACAATTTCCTAGTTGGGAATGTTGTTCTTAAGTGGGATTCAAGAAAGAAGAGAAGGAAAACATGGAAAATTTGGAGAACTTGTGGAAGGGGCCCTATTTTATTCATGCCGAGAGGTCGCAATGCATTTTTCTTGAAAGAATCGAATGGAGAAGACCTATATGGAGGTCCTCACAATGGCAAAGGATGCTCAAGCATTACTTCTACCAATAATCTTAAGTTTCAAAGCATTTTATTTTTTCATTGTAAATTATCATAGTCTAATCCATTGCATTCAAAGTTAGAAAATCAAAATACAAAAACAAGAAAGAATGAAAAGAGGCGTACTTGTCAAAACAAGAAAGGTATAGCCCCATACCAAAAGAGAAACAAATTCTAAAGTGTGCAAGCTCAAATGCCACTCCTAAAAAACACACTTCTAGTTAGTCAAAACAATCTAAACTTAACAATTAGCTTTAAATTTTCGCCGATAGGATAGTGAATTTGATATGCCAAATCCGTCTAATCTGGCTTATCAAGTAGATAGACTAGGAGAGAAATGAAAGGTTCAAACATGTTCAAAATCCGAACCTAAGGTTTCAAAGAGAGATGACTCAAATATGTTTTATTTTCTGAGTCAAAAGGTGTAAAAATCTGGTTCCAATCAGCTCAAAATCTGAACCAAAGAGTAAGAATAACATGCTCAATAAGAGTCAAATGAGTCAGAAAAGAGGAAGGAAATGTTCGAAATTTTCGTATCTTAAGCCTTCCATTTTTTATTTAATTTCTTGCCAGGAAATAAAAGTCTATGTACAGCTTGTCTTATGCCATAGATCACAAAGAAGTCAAACAGCTTTTAATTTTAATTGACTGCTTTTAAATTTAGCAAGTTTTAGAAATTTAGAGAATGAAACACTATGGATGGCTTAATCCCAACAAGAGGGTAGATTAGGTAGAGAATCATCTAACTCAACCGTTCAATCCGAGTTCGTGGAGAAATAAGGAGTAGAAATAGATTAGATTGCATCGTTTTCAAAAGAATAAAATGTTGAAAGAGTTTACAATCCAAGTAAATTATTTAAGAAAATATGGTAAGACTCTGAGTATTGGGTAGGTAGAAGCTTGTATTGAAGAAGATCCATTGATTCACACAATATGTTTTCTGTGAGAAAGATCATCCCATTAAAGGAGGAGCACCTCAAAGTGGATATACAGGCATGTGCCGGCCTTCCTCCTGAGAAAGTGTCTGAAAGTTCTTGATGCCTTCAAGAAGGCATCATCCTTGAGCCACCGTTAGCCACCTATAATATTTGATTATACCAAAAGGTGGCTAAGATTTTTGAGCCTCCAAGGAACAAATTTTATCACTAAAAATTGTTGGTCCTTGAAGACTCCTCGGGTTGGCCTCAGTGCTCATTCAAAATTCGTTGTTGTTCCCCTTTTATACTCGAATTTCAACATTTCGCGATAAAAGATCATTGAAAGACTATCATTTTCCCTTTCAAACCTTCATTTGCTTCCTTTTCTCCATAAGAAATTCCCTTGTTTTAATAGATACTGCCTTTCCATTTATGAAAATCACTTTTCCATGTTTAAAACCCATTTTTTTAACTATTCAAAACCATCAAATTCTGGCTTAAAACCTGTGAAATTTAAGAAAATACAAGTCTTTACTATGGACTTAGGCCCCTGGCTAAGTCCTAACCACTTCCCCACATATGCCTCTTTAAATACAAAAAACCAAGCACTAACTTCCGGAGGCGCTCATCGGCAGATCGCAAATCGCAAAATTGTGGTTTATCTTAAAGTGCTCATCGCAATATTCGCGATGCGATCCATCACAAATCGTAAACGGCAAAATCAGGTTTTCTAAAGCGCTCATCGCAAATATTTGCAATGCGATAAGCTCCTCTCTTAAACCCCTAATATATCATTCTCCCATACGCCCAATTGTCCCGCAATCGGGCGCCTAACCCTATTATTTGCGTATTCCGGCCTGCAGGCTATTAAACTGCTATTTATCAAAACTTTGGTTTTTATTATTTCTCTAAGGTTTTCACGGCCGGGAAATCCGAGCATTTTCCACCGTCGATCCGATCCGCATCCGACTTGCAGAACCTATCAAACCCAAAGGACCCCGCGCCCGTGCGCCATTTCCCAAACCCGTGGTATCCATCGCACCGCCTTTTGGCGAAAATTTGTTTTCCTGACGCCGCCGTTTCCATACACTTCTTTACACATGGCTTGGCCACTGCTCTCACAAATTGTCGTCCATCGCGCGTTATCGTTCGATACGCCCGCCGATATTGCTCGAGCTGCCCGATTCAAGGGGGCTATCCAATGGTTATCACTCATCTATGATGCCCGATGTTTAAATGAGCCCAAAAGGCAAAGAACACATCTCCGTCGCGATCTCGATCTCGCAGACGATGGTCCTCATTCCATTTGCTCTATTTTCTCCATTTGACTTTCAACCTCCGCCTGACCGCCTGTCTCTGCGCGATCGACGTGCTCGATTTAATCCTTCTTCCACTCCCTTGATCATCTCACCGTTGGATGATGCCATCCAACGTCCCCGCTCCTCCACATGCCTTCCGACGACCATTCCAATATGCAGTGGTTTATGCAACATTTTGTCGCATTTTTGTGGTTTAATGATCTTTCGCTATGTTCTAAGAAAATTCGAAAGAGAGGCAGATTGACCCTCATTTTCATTTATCAAAGAAATCAATCATAGTATATAAATTTCACGCCCGTCAATGATCCGTGAGGCACGATGCCATATCGTCTCGCGTAACCCCGCACCCAGCCGCAACACCATGAATCGGCACAATTAAAGAATATCGTGTCGAAGACCCCAATATATCAAGGGAACAGAGAATAAAGAAGTGCATGGATTATACAGACTGATTGTCAAAAGCTAATCCCTTATTTAAAACACGCTTAAAGAAGAAAGCATAAAGGATTATCGACAGAAACCTCCACCGCCACATATGAGGTTGGTCCATCTCTCCCTGGCCTACCCCGTGAGCTACCTCGTTGCCTCAAACCTTTCAAACGTGTTTGGGTTATTGAAGAAGATCAAATTCTGCCTTAGCTAGCCTCCAAGGAGTTACTGCATGTGAATCAATGGGTAAGACTGCAGTTACTCCAAACACATACGTATTCAAAAGTCAACCAAGCTCCCGCGCCGAGCGACCAGAGGTGAGAATCAATTAATACAAGGAAACATCACTCCGTACATTTTATTCATTAAGTCTCCAAGGGCCAAGAATACATTAAATCTCGTATTTATTGTAAATTGAGATCTTTTATCGATCCCACCTCCTCATTCTCCTATATATACTTCTTCGAAGATGATTGAATTTTTGGTTGGTTGTTGGTTGTTGTTGATCACAAGTCGTAATTTTGAAACTCTCTCAAATCATACATAGTCCTTTGAAGTTGAAGAAAATTGAAGTCTGGAGATCTTGATGATGTTGTTTCATGTTTGTTCCTTAGAAGGCTCTATCATTGGATTCATGAGCTTCAAGCATTGCAGTTATCTAACTGCTTGCTGTTTTTCATCATTATTAGTATCCCATAATTTCTTACTACGTAGGATAGAAAATATTAAGAAATTACTCCCTGAATACACCTTAGACCCGTTCTCATCCTTCACTCGTTTTATGTTTTCTTCAATTGAGTATTTTAGAGGTTTTAATCTTTCTCTTTTAGTCTTCATGTTTATTTACTTCCTTAATAGTTTGGAATGTAGCTTGGTTTCATCATGATTTATGGTTCTCCTCGCTTGTCTCTGTTGCCACTTAAAATCAAGTATTGTGTTTCCTTTGAAGTTCTCCGTTTATAGTGAATCGTAGAGGTCGGTTTTGATCTTGCCCTTTGTCCTCACTTAAATAGTTGGCTTAAATGTCGTTATAATTATGATCATAGATGTTTTTAGGTGTTCCCTCTATGACTGTGATTATCCTCGTAAATCTTATATGTTTTCTAAAGTCCTTTAGAATAAAATCTGGAGGAAATGTGGTGTTCCTCTTAACTAGATTTCATTTTGGTGTTGTTTTGTAGAAAATCCGTTTGCTTAAAGGTGTGATTATAATTTATGGTTAGCCCTATTTTATCAAAGAACTCTTTATTGTTTCAAATATGCTTTCAAATTCCCTTAGTTGAGAATTAAAACTCTCTTTCTCCAAAATCATTAATGTTCATTCCATTCCAAAAACAAAGGGTCCCTTGTACAAGTTGATTTTCCCTTTGATATCCCATATCCTTTGATAAGTGTGTTATGACCCCTTTTTGACTCCATTGCCCAATGAAACAAAAATTTTACTGTCCCAGCATCTTTCCCCTAACTTTTATGTTCCCATCAATTCAACCCAACCAAACAAACAAATACTGCACTAATAACTAGTCTAAAACCAATACTCTAAGCAAACAAGATAAACCCTTGCAAACAAACCCCTGAGAGATCCCTCTCTCCTCTCCAGAATCGAGGACTAAATCCTATAACTCTAAAGATTGGTTCTGATGTTGCCTTTTCCTTCTGATTTGCCAAACTATCAAAACACGGACACCAACAGTGGTGTATATCGATGAGTATTTAAGGCCCTTAGGGGAGAAAGGGGTGCCATTTTCCACAAAAGGGGCTTGCATCATCTGATCGATGGATTGAGGAGTGACGGTGAAAATGATTTCACCTGTGGGGGAAATTATGGCTCTTTGACTAGGCATATAACATGCTTGACATTTCTAGATGAATTAAGGAGCATTGTGAGTATGGGGGAATATATAGCGAGGTAAGTTTTACTCCCACAGTCCAATGTCATCTTATTTATCTATGTACTTGTCCTCTACCAACAATACATCTCAAATAGTTTGAATTCAGAGATATTTTCATGGATATTATAATCTCTGTCAGCTAGCGGGACATGGTCTAGATCAACAGGAGGATGGATCAAAGGATTAAATGGCTCCTCTTGGCTTTTCTTCTTAGGAGGCATTATGAATTGGTTTCAGAGGAATTCAAAGTAATTTAGCAGGGAAGAGGTTTACCGGGATTATCCAAAGCTTTAAAAAAGGTTGAAGGAAGAGCAGTGAATGCAGTGGCTTGGGTCAGTGATGAACTGATGAATCAAAATGGAGCGTTGTAAACCTATCAAAACAATGGAAATTGCAGATAAATGAGAAGAGTAAAGGTTAAATTGGTTTATAGTGCATGGTTTTATACACAATTGGGTTTTTCCATTGATTATGGTGCAGATCCGTTATGTTAACGGTCACTAGCTTAATTGAATGCACTAACGGTTTGATTTTCGCGGGAAGGGATGTGATTGGAAGTGGGTATGTGAGCTGGCACGACAGGATTGGCGGGTGCAATGGATAAGTAAGTGGTTTTGGAATGGCGGAGAATGCAAGATTTCAAGGGCGGGGGGGAGGAGAAGCGGTAAGCAGTATAAGCGGAGAGGGGTGCGAAACGCGGACAAGCTGCCACGTCGTCGTGGGCCCGAAAGCTAAAACAGATTTTCGGTTCACTTGAACGGAGCAAGCTAGGATGGAGAGGGACAACTGAAGATGGATGTGGACCGTAGACCTAGAGGCGGGTAAATGAAGGGCGGATAAATGGGCGGAGTTTAATGTTGAATGATTTGACGGGTTGTCGGGTAGCGGTAGGTTTAGTCAAAGTATAAACTTTGGATAGTATGGTAAATATGCCAAGTATTTGATTTATGCACTCAATTGTTTTAGAGTTAGGATAACGTAATGTTATCACTTTTCCTTGTGATATGCAGAAATACATTTGAAAACGAAACTTACGATAACCATTTTAATCTTTTCCAAGACTTCAAAAACACTTCTACCTACCCATTGAATTTTATTTCTTTTGATAGACTAACATTTTTTCTTATTTCTTCTTAGGGTGCATTTAGGCTAGCAAACCCACATCACCTTTTTTTATGAAGAAATATAATCTACTCTATCACCTATTTTTCCTTTTGATTCAGATTAAGCAGTCGAATCAATTTCATTTTCTACCTAACTACTGATTTACCAAGATTAAATTGTTTGGAAAATCTTTATTCTCTAACCTAATTGACAAAAATTCACAATTGTTCAATCATGATTAAAATGCATGATTTGAACAAATATCTAGTCATTGTGGCATTTTTAAACAAGCTGCACACAATCTTAATTGATGATGACATAAAGAAAACTAATATATCAGTAGTGGCATTTGAATTTACAGCACTTTCAGTGTTATTTTTCTATTTTTCTTTTGTGGGGTTCTTATTTTATTTTTTATTCATTTTAACTTTTCTTTCTTTTTTATATACCCTCTTTTCATTTTCTTTTACATATATTTTTTTTGGAAATCATTTGCATATTGAAAATGATTTACAATATGAGATTACTGAGACAAAATACTCAATCACCTTGAGATCCTATAATTTATAGGACCCTAACATTGGCTCCAGTTGGGGATGGCACTTCTCCATGTGAAGTGTCAGGAACTAATAATCAGTAGCCTTGAGTCTTCATTTCAACAATGTCTGCATCTAATTTCTTTTGTTGTTAAAATACTTTTGGTAGCATATCAATCAAAGCTTAGGGCCTTCTCTGTGGGCTTCAACTTCAGTCAATAAGTTACCCAATCAAAATAATGAAGACTATGATATTTACAATGGTGTAATGAAATAATAACCTTTATGCTAAGAAAATTAGTGTTTCGGCATCCTGCCATTGACAAGCCCACCAGACATTTCAGCTCCATCTAGATCTTTAAAAAAGAATGCATTATGTCCTCTAAAGGCATAAATTATGTATGGTCCCTTCCAAAGATTGTCAAACTTCCCATGTCTGCCTTTGTCTTCTCTTCTATAATCCCACTTCAAAACTCTATCACCCAAATTCAAATCATCCGCTTTAGTTCTCCTGTCAAAAATCTTTTTGACGTTCTCTTGGATGAGTTGAGTTTTATTGTAGACTTCTTCCCTTGACTATTGCAACTGAATAGTCTGATTAATCCTTCTCTGTGTGTCATTTGGCCCATCCTGCAATTCTTGAACTATCTTCATCACTAGAACTCCCAAAGAAGATGGAAAAATTGCATCCATACCATAAACCAATTGGTATGATGACATGCCAATTGACTTCTTTGTAGTTAATATGTCAACCCAAAGTCCATTAATTAACTTGTTGTGCATTGATTTTTTGTTGTCCTCTAACAACTTTTTAATGATATTTACCAAACTATTTACCAAACTCTTATTTGAGGATTCATCCAACCCATTACCCTGAGGGTAATAAGTTGTTGAATGTCCCAATTAATGTGGTACTTACTGCAGAATTCAATCATTTTCTTAGATTTAAAGGTTGCGGCATTATTAGTAATAAGTTTTTTAGGACAACCAAATCTATAGAGGATATTGGTTTCAAGGAATTTAATGATGACAACATCAGTGGTTGATCTGGAAGGTGTGGCTTCAATCCACTTAGTAAAGTAATCAGTGGTTGTGAGAATGCACTTATGCTGGGCAGAGGAAGGTGGATGGATTTCACCAATGAAATCCAATCCCCACTATTGGAAAGGGCTTTCCACTGATATAGGCTTTAATGGTAGGGTAAAAGCTTTCTTTTTCCTTCAAATATCTGGCATTTATGGCATGAGGTTACTTTTTTATGAATATCAGGGAAAAGGGTAGGCTAGTAAAAACCAGCCCTGAGGATTTTGTTGGTAGTGGTTTTCCAGTATAGACGTCCACCGCAGTCACCTTCATGGAACTCATGCATAGTTATTTCTGCATCATTCTTCAACAAGCACTTAAGTAAAATACCACCAGCATCTTTCCAATATAAAACATTATCTATGATGCAAAAATTAACTACTTTCAACTTTAGAAATCTTGCCTTTGTTTTTGTTAGACCAAGAGGATCATCTAAATTGAATAAAACATATAACAGATCTGCATACCAAGGTGAGTTCAGAAATTCTTCATTAATCTGTGGAGTCGCCTGCTCCTCTTGATCATCTAATGCATCAACAAAGTTGATATCCAATGCATGGAAATTTGACTCAGCCATCAATTTGGCCAGTCCTTGTCATTTGATTAACTTGGCGGGTTTGATTTCTAAGTCATACCCAAGAATGAAAACAATCCATTTACCTCGTTGACCATTAGGTCCATTCTGTGTTAAAATATCCTTGACCACTGAATTTGGTACATAAGCAATTATATGGGAATGCAAGATATACACTCTAAAGTCTTTAATTACTTTAATCAATGCAAAGGCTTGTTTTTCCATTATGTTATATTTCAAAGATGCATCTCTTAAAACCTTAACGAAAAATGCAATGGGTTGTTCAAATCCTTCATTATTTTTCTACAACAAGACAGCTGCAACAGTGTGTTCAGAGGAAAAATAAAAGATAATGAAATGTTTAGTAAAATCTGGACTAATCAACACTGGTGCTTTTGTCAATGCTTGTTTAACTAAATCAAAGGATTGTCTAGCCTCAATACTCCATCTAATTTCTAAATCTTTTTTGGGCATATTTTTTATGTTTCTGAGAATATCTGCAAGGTTAGGAATGAATCTCCTTAGGAAATTAATCTTGCCAGTAAAATATTGAAGCTCCTTAATGTTTCTAGGGTGAATGATTTTTAATATGGCTTCAATTATATTGGGATCAATCCTAATACCATCTTTAGAAATGATATGACCAAGAAGCTTTCCTTCTTCAAGGCCAAAAAATTGTCTTCGTGGGATTTAATGAAATTCCAAATCTTCTACACTTTTCAAACACTCTTCTCAGATGTAACAAATGTTCCTCATTAGTTTTTGAATAGATAGTAATGTCATCTAGATAAATCACAATAAATCGACCAATCTCATCAGCAAAGGAAATATCCATTGCTCTTTGAAATGTGGCCCCAACATTCATTAACACAAAGGGAATCTTTACATACATGAAGGTCCCCTATGGAGTAGTGAAAGTTGTTTTATCTTGATCATCAAGATGCACTAAGACCTTTTGTAATATATGATCCATTTTTGGCAAAGGGTATTTTCCTTTTAGGGAGACCTTGTTAATATTTTTGAAATCAGCGCATAATCTGATTTCTCTAGTTTTCTTCCTAGTAGGCACTATGTTAGACATCCATTTAAAGTATCTGAGATGAACTATGATTTTTGCATCATACATATTTTTAACCTATTTCTCAATTAGAGGCATCAAAACTGGATTTATTCTATGGAGTTTCGGTTTGAAAGGTTCCTAATCTACCTTGATTGAGATTTTATGTTGAATGATACTAGTGTCATATGATTTGAGATCCTCATATCTATAGGCAAAGATATTAATGAATTCTTTGAATAAAGCTATGTATTAATGTTTTGAGCAGCAGTCACTGATTTTGAGAGTTTTATCATTTTAGGATCATGTTCACTACCTATATTACATTCTTCTACATCTGCCCCTGTGGGCTCTATTTTTGTATTTTTAGCTACATCGTTGAAATCAAATAATTCTTCTAGTGGAAACAAGCCTCTAGGTAGAAGATTTTCCTTTAACTGAAGTATTTCAAACTCTTCTTTTTTCGGATCTATTTCATGTAATTCTAATTTATTTACAACTTCATCTACATGAATATTTACATCTGAAACATCGAGTTGTTTTCCTACATTAGTATGTACAACTATTTGATTTTCTACTTCACACTCTAAGTCTATGTTATTTTCTTCATACTCATCCTTAGACTGCAAAAAAATTTCAATTTGTTTGTCATTTCCAAACACTTTCCAATACACATGTGCTAGCTAAAAAATCCAGACCATTTGCTAGGATATTCTGATTTCTAGGAATAGCAACAAGATCATATTCTACAAAAATTTATAGAAAATCAAGCACAACATTTCTGTATGCTTTCGGTCAAGGATGCTTTGCAGAGTATTATCCTTCAATTTTCTTTATAATTAACTCAAAATCTCCATGAATTGAAATTCTATTATCACCTAATATTTTTAACAATTGCAATCCTAACATAAGTGCTTCATATTCAGCTATGTTATTGGTACATTGAACATTTGGCTTATATGAATGACCTTCAGCATGGTTGTTCCCTGTGTTTGAGACCCACACACCTTCTTGAGAACCCTCTCTACTGTAAGATCCATCAAAACTCATGTTCCAAATAGGATCAATTTCAGTGTTTTGTTCAGTTATTTGTGTTTGATTTTCACGTATTTCACAAATGTCATTTTCTACATTGGTAACTTGAGTATTGATATCTCCATCATTATAAAGAATGAAAGAGTCTAAATCAGAGTGGACAGAGTAAAGGGGATAGTTATGTGGTTTATCCTGACTACTCACCATGAATTTCATTAAAGTTTCCCTATGTAGTCTTCTCTGCTGACCAAACATTGGTATGCTAGCATAAGTCATGTCCATTTGTAGGGTCCCTTGTAATTGTTCTCCCCATGAGCGTGACAACAACATGCCATACTTAGGGGGTATATCAGCAACCACTATATCCATTACTACACTCTTAGGTGGGATTTGGGCTAAATTAACACATATATCCTTAATGAGACCTAAAAATCTTACTTTGTTGGAATCAAATGAATATAAGTTTTTGTAAGGCCTAGTAATGTCAACACCAAGCTTCTCCTAACAACTTTAGGCATCAAATTGTGCGAAGCACCTGAATCTAACATTGCATTATGAAGAATCTTATCATGAAAATTGAGACTGAAATAGAATGGAGGAACTCCTCCTTCCTGTGGTTTACCATCTACCTCTGGACCAAATAAGAGTTCAGTCTGATCATCATTCAAATTGATAGTGTCAGTGTTTTCCCATATGTTTAGAGCTTTCATAACCTGAGTTCTGTACAAATTTTTGTTCATTAACTCTGTTAAGGGGATGGGAATTTTCAGCTTTTCTAGTTCATTTTCAATGTTGAATGATGTTTGAAAGCTATTTAAGTTTAGAAAGTCAGATTTATCAACAATTTCTTTTGACACAAGTTCTTTTTGGTGACTAGTGGTAGGAATATCCATTTGAGTAGTTTTGTAGGTACTCTCAACAATAATTTTGGCAAGAATTTATATTGTCTTTTTTCTAGAACTATTAGTAGTTTTCTTAGCAGCATTTTCTGGGGTTTTCTTTACAACAATATCAGAAGAATTATTAACAGGATTTTCATAATTCTTTTTGTTTGGGGCATTTGATTTTTTCTTACTCCTAATATTATATTGCCTATGGACTTCCATAATAGCATTTTCAAATCCCTGCTTGTAATCATTTGATTCTTCTGAATCAAGTTCAGTTTGGGAAAGTTGAAAAAGTTCTTATTCTTCTTGAGTAAGAAAAACAATTTCATCATCATTAATACCCATCAAATTGATTTGGTTCTCTTATACTTCTTCTACTATTTCCCCATCATCATCAGCATAGTTCTCCTAAAATGGAGGTCTAATTTGTTGATCAGGGCCCCTTTGTTCCCCCTGTTTGATTTGGGGTGGATTTATTCTAGGATTTTGATTATGATTTTGAGGTGCAAGTTTATTTTCTCTAGGAGAAGCCCTTTCATTGAGATTAATCATTTCCATCATTCTTTCTATTGTTCTGACTAATGAATCAATTTTAGCATCATCAGAAGAAGTTGAGGATTCTTCTTTCATGGTCACTCTCCTTTTAGTCCTAATTCTAGCCCTATTTGCTAACAGATTTTCTTCTACACTCATTGCATCCCTTTGAATTTCTTCTAATGTTGATGAATTTCTTTCTCTAAGCTGGTAAGACATGTCTGCCTCAAAGCCATCTCAGAATTTAATTAAGGCCAAACCTTGTGGTGGTTTAATGTTAGCAGGAATTTCATCGTATACATTGTTAAATCTAGTGCAATAGTCCTGAACACTTTCCCCTGGCGCCCTCCTAATGCTTTTATACTCAGATAAAATCTGAAGAGGGTTCTTTTTAATTTCCCACCTATTAAGGAATTTATGATGGAATGCAGGGAGATCATTTATGTTAGTATAAGGCAAAGCTTTAAACCATTTCCTAACCTCTCCAGTGAGGCTTTGTGCAAACATACTCATCTTTATGTTTTCCTCGTCTACTTCATAAAGGTCAAAACTATCATTATCATATCTACATGTTGTTGGGCAGTGATAGGTCCAGTTCCATCAAATTGTGGAATTTGTGTTTGATAATCCAGTGGAATATTTTCCAAAGGAGCTTGAAGAACAAGGGGAGCATATCTAGCTTCCATTATAGGGATATGGGGATGTACAATATGAGGATTGATCAAAGGTGGTTGTTGGATAACAAGTGGAGGTTGAATCAGAGGTGGAACCTGAATTGAAGGTTGAGGTTTTAGTGAGGATGAGGGTTGGATTTTGGATGAATATTGGGGAGAGGACGGGATTTCATTATCTTGATGAGAAACTAATGGAATAGTAGTGGAAACTATAGAAGGGGTAGGACTAGCTGGTCTAGGATGAACAGATTGTGATGAGGTGGATGATTCTGTAAAAGAAGTGAGGGCAAAGAGTTCTATAGACTGCTGAACATAAGCCTCATGAACATAAAGGTCAAGACCTGAAACTAAACCTTTCAATTTATCAAAATATTGAATAATCTGAAGGTCTACATCAGGAGGAGCATATTGTGCTTCAAAAGAATGTCTTCTTAGGGTAGCTTGTTTTACCACTATCTGATTTACCCAGTTGGCTGACTTAGTTCTAATTAAGCTTTGTTCAAAAGTTAAATCAATCTCAATATCTTGTAGTGTTACACAGTCTTTTGGGAGTGAATATGCTCTATGGGGAGGACTACTACTTCCTTGGCTCTCTGTTATACTCTTTATTCTCAGCAGTTTTCCAGGGTCATCAACAATCAATGCAGGCTTTGGATAAGGATGAGATCTAGTGTAGGCTCTTTTGGGAGCCAGAGATGGAAAATAAAGCAAACATACACTTATTTACAAAAATGAAAAGGAAACAATCTCTTAAAATTTTCCTATAATACACTTTTTACCAGGGTTATGAATTCGAAGAAAATTTCAATATTTTAAATTATTCCCCAGTATGGTCGCCACTATGTTATCATTCTGTAATCTACGATATTGGGAGAATAAACACATAGTAGAACATCAAAATTTCTTTGGAACTTGGGATCTAGTCCTGCTAGCTTCAGAGAGGGATCTCTCTGTAAAATTTAACTTCGTTTTTAAGAAATTTTAGGCTAGTTATGATTATGCTTGATTATTTGTTTGATTTTGATTGTTTGGGTGATTAAGTGACTATATTCCCATTGGGCTATGGAGTCAAAAATATAACTAGTTTTGCATCAATATTTAAAAGAGTTATCACAGGGCAAGCTAGGTTGCATTAATTGGATCCATTAAAGATTTTAAATGAATTGTGGAAGTGGAAGAAAAGTGAAATTCAGTAGAGATTGAAAAGAAATTAAGTATTCTTCAATTTGAATTCAATAGAAAACATATCAATTTAAAAAACAAGCAGAATAAGGTGTGCTCATTAGCATGTCCTATTCAACACACTTTTTATTTTACAATTAAATTTTTTCTGATTTACA
This sequence comes from Pinus albicaulis, assembly GCA_034641835.2. Taxonomy (NCBI): domain Eukaryota; kingdom Viridiplantae; phylum Streptophyta; class Pinopsida; order Pinales; family Pinaceae; genus Pinus; species Pinus albicaulis. Next base: position 973,217,155 of record CM076573.1, read on the forward strand.
GAGAAAAGAAAAACACAGTTACAAAAGAAGAAACTTCACCAGTGAATAAACCACATGAATCCTGTAATAAGTCCTTGTATTATTGATGCTCTAGCAAACTTGAAAATTACAATACTTAGTAGGGAAAAATATACTCAGAAATCAACCCAGAATACTTCGAACAGTGAATTATTTATACTAATATTTTACAAAATGGATTACATTAATATTGTCTCAACAGAGAGTGTATTATTAGCAAAAATTGAACAATAAACTCTAACTGTGACAAAAAATAGGCTCGGTGGAGATGATCTGGAGCGCTGGCACTATTTTAGAGGAAATGGTTATTGAGTGGACCTATTTGTGGGTTGCGCTGGCTGTTGTGTTGGCTGATGTGATGGATGTAGCTGACTTTTCTCAATTACTAATTACTCCTGTAGCTCACATAGTTTATCATATCGATCTTCATCTGAGATGGTCAATTTTATTACCTTTCGGTAAATGTCATCGACCTCAGTATATCTAACAAAGGTAGGCTTTACCACAAATATGTGATTTACCTCATGTTGAAAGAAAAAGTCATTGCTGATTGCTTCCAGGAACGCTTTGCCTGTCATATTGCATTTAATGCCGGAGAATTTGGTGTCGTCCCTGGAAATTTCTTTCACTTTCTTCACATAATATTCCTGAGCTATTAACTTATCATTAATAACAAACAAATAAGGCAAACCCTTATGAGTTAAAGGCTCAATCATGTTGAAAAATCTATTCACTGTTATCTCTAAGTCGTGGCATTTCTCTTCCAACTGAACAACCAAATTCTTCTTGGTAGAATCCTCTTCACCTCGAAAGATGAATCTATATTCTATATGTTCTATCATCTACTCCCAAGTCATATAGCCCATATTTGTTCATGGAGTCAGGAACTTGATGATGTTATTTTTTGTAGTGGGCATATCCCCGAGCTCCTCTTTGATAGATGTGATAGCATCATTTTCCTTCTTAATCAACCCTTTTTGTTGAAAATAAACTAGATTCAGGGCCAGATTTCATTAATGGAATTCATAATATATGCCCATATAATTTCCTTGGCTTGGGCCAAGGTCTGTCCAATGGCTGAGTCTCTCTCTGACTTCTACAATATCTCTATTAATTTTTGTGCTCTCTGTGTTTCTGCTGAATGTGAGGCTTCAGTCCTTGATCTCTGGTCTTGCAACACTTTGACTTGATCCTACAACTTCTTGATTTCCTCTGTCTGAATAGACTGATTGTCCACTACCTTTGTCAATTTTTCTGCACCAATTATTGTCTGTGTTGTAGAATTTGTAGATGTGGGGATGGTTCTAAGAGGTACAACATCCAAAGGAACCATGCATAATTTTGAAGCCTGCTCCCTCTCTTTGATCATTTTTTCCATTTATGTCTCCATTTGCCTCAACTGTGCATTTTTCTCCATCATGAGCTTCATCATATCAGTCTTTTGAGACTCTATTTCTTCAATGTCTTTGGTGAGAGGGTATTCTGTAGCTAACAGTTTCAATTGTTTCCTCAATGTTGCTATGTCAACATTCTTCTTCTTATATCCTCTGCATCATTCATGTTAGAGGGATCATATCCTATCTTGACTACCAAGTCCTCTAAGGATTTTATCCTTGAATCCTTGGCAAGAGAGGAAATTTTTTCCATTTTTAGTTGTGACTGAATGTTGGCCAAGGAAACCTGCAACTTATAAAGACTCATGGTTGTGTTAGTCAAAGTAGAGGAAATCATTTCACCTGTTTGCTTGTGCATCTCCATTTGATCAATGGGATGAATGTCTTTTATGTCAAACTCAAAAAATTCCTTTTGTAGTCAGTTGTTGTCTTAGGCTGTGAAATATGTGCTTCAAGAAAGGCCATTTGCATTTTACCTTTCTCAAAGTCAAAAGCTTACATCAACCTACTCTGATAACTGCAAGTCTGCTTCCAGAATTAACTGTAAGTATTATTCTTCAAAATTTCATCAATCAATTTTATTTCCCTGAAGGTATCAAACATTGTCTTTTCTTTCTCCCCTGGGACAACCTTAGTTGCCTGAATAGCCTGTTGTTGGCCATCTGAAGCTGAAGAAGTAGTAGGAGAAACGGTGGTTTGACCACCAACTTGGGAAGATGTAGGTGTCCCCTTAGTGATTATAACAACCTCTTGTTCAGAATCTTTATCTGTATTATCTTTTGGATTAATCTTGGTCCTTTTTCTGTACATTATCTTGAACTCCTTGCTTGTAGTGTCAGTCACTGAAGGTGACTTCTTCTTCTCTCTACCTTTTTCCTACTTTTTCCTGTGGGACAGGAGTCTGTGATGTTGATTTCGAGACTAGTTGCTCCTCAGCTTCCTAAAAAGTGTTCTCAGCCCACTCCAGCTGGTTCATGTACTTCTTTATCTCTGGCTTATGGGTATGTATATAAGGAATAGTCTTGTTTTCTACCCTCAACTATGAGATGGTTCCCAAGGGATCATAGGACCAGGTAAAGCTGAGATTGAAATTATTTTCCTTCAAGATCTTGTTTGCTTCCTCCCCTTATGATCTACTATTGCAAATGAATGGCCCAATCTGTGTTTTGATCCTAAAATGTGATTTCTTATTTGTTGATACAAAGAGGATTTCATTAGCATTTAACATCTTCCTAATGTACTCTAAGGAAAAAATATTCATTGGGAGGGATTTTGGAAGCTTGTAAGGAGCAAGCTCACAACCATAAACTCTCAGCTCTGTGTAGTTTTGGTATAAATACCAATAACCTGTCTTTGCTTGATCTGATAAGTGAAAAATCCTTTTAATGTCTTCATTAATTCTTGGCTCAGTTGTATTGTTTAGAAGGCTCATAGTTGGATGTAAAAACAGTTCAATGAGCGTGCAGCCTGAAATATAACTTTGCTCTTTCAATTACTAATGTGGTCCAGAAGATGAATGATTGTTGATTGCCATCTTCATCTAATTTATGCATAGCAAATTTAAACCTATTTGCCTGGAAATATAGAAACATATAAACTAAAACAGAGGAGTATTTGAACACCTCTTGTGTCTGAAATTTGACAAATTGGTCATGAATACTATCTGTCAGGAATTTGCTAAAATTTAAAATGATAGATAGTTTAGAATCCGTGGAAAAAATGGAGAGGAAACCTATGATGGGCTCATCTATCCACTCGTCAGAATAATAGCCAAGGAGGTATGAAATGACTATGATGATTTTCTTGGCTCTATCAGGGAATATGGAGGAAGAATATGGAGGGTTTTTCTTAGGCAACTGAGTACCTTCTGCTAGGAAAAGATCAAAGGTTTTAGCCCTTTTGAAAAAATCTAACTTCTGATATAATTCATTAAGGGCTTCTAGGGAGAAAGGGTGTCATTTTCCACAGAAGGGGCTTGCATCATCTGATCGATGGATTGAGCAGTGATGGTGAAAAGGATTTCACCTGTGGGGGAAATTATGGCTCTCTGACTAGGTATATAACAGGCTTGACATTTCCGGATAAATTCAGGGGCACTGTGAGTATGGGGGAAAATACAGTGAGGTAAGTTTGACTCCCACAGTCCAATGTCATCCAATTTATCTATGTATTTGTCCTATAACCAATAACACATCTCAAATAGTTCGAATTTACAGAAAGTTTCATGGATCTTATAGTCTTTGTCAGCTAAAGGGACATGGTCTAGATCAACATGAGGATGGATCAAAGGATTAAGTGGCTCCTCCTAGCTTTTCTTCTTAGGAGGCATTATGAATTGGTTTTAGAGGAAATCAAAGGAATTTAGCAGGGAAAAGGTTTACCTGGATTATCCACAGCTTTAAAAATTGTTGAAGGAAGTGCAGTGAACGTAATGGCTTGGGTTGGCGATGAACTGATGAATCGAAATGGAGCACTGTAAACCTATCAAAACAATGGAAATCGCAGAGAAACGAGCAGAGTAAACGTTAAAATGGTTTGCAGTTTATGGTTTTATACACAGTTGGGTTTTTCCGTTGATTATGGTGTGGATCTGTTATATTAGCGATCATTAGCTTAATTGAATGCACTAACGGTTTGATTTCCACGGGAAGGGATGTGATTGGAAGCGGGTATGTGACTTGGCGTGATGAGGATAGTGGGTGCAATGGATAGGTAAGTGGTTTTAGAATGGCGGAGAATGGAAGTTTTCGGGGTGGGGGGGCGGGGGGTGCGAAGGTAAGCTGTATGAGTGGAGGGAGGTGGGAAATGCAGAGAAGTCGCCACGTCGTCGTGGGCCCGAACCCTAAACAACTTTTTTCGGACACCTCCCCCCCCCCCGGCGGTAAAGCTCGGATGGAGAGTGGGGGCCGAAGATGGATGTGAACCGTAGACCTAGAGGCGGGTAAGATGAAGGGCAGATAAATGGGCAAAGTTTAAGGTTGAATGATTTGACGGGTTGTCAGGTAGAGGCAGGTTTAGTCAAAGTAGATACTTTGGATAGTATGGTAAATATGCCATGTATTTGATTCATGCGCTCAATGGTTTTAGAGTTAGGATAAAGTAATGTTATCACTTTTCCTTGTTATACGCATAAATACATTTGAAAACCAAACTTACGATAACCATTTTAATCTTTTCCAAGACTTCAAAAACACTTCTACCTACGGATTGAATTTTATTTCTTTTGCTAGACTAACATTTTTTCTTCTTTCTTCTTAGGGTGCATTTAGGCTAGCAAATCCACATCACTTTTTTTTTATGAAAAAAATTTAATCTACTCTATTTCTCCTATAGATTTAGATTAAGCAGTTGAATCAATTCATTTTATACCGAACTACTGACTTACCAAGATTAAATTATTTGGCAAATCTTTATTCTCTAACCTAATTGAGAAAAAATCACAATTGTTCAATCATGATTAAACTGTATGATTTGAACAAATATCTATTCATCGTGGAATTTTTAAACAAGTTGCACTCAATATTATTTGATGATGACATAAAGAAAACTAATCTATCAGTAGTGGCATTTGAATTTACAGCACTTTCAGTGTTACTTTTCTATTTTTCTTTTGCGGGGTTCTTATTTTCCTTTTTATTCTTTTTAACTTTTCTTTCTTTTTGATATACCCTCTTTTCATTTTCTTTTACATATACTTTTTTTTTAAATCATTTGCATATTGAAAATTATTTACAATATAAGATTACTGAGACAAAATACTCAATTACCTTGAGATCCTATAATTTATAGGAGCCTAACAAGAAAGATATAAGAGATCATTCAAGTAGGCTTCTCTTTATTCTAATGTGTTATTTTTTGGTGCAAGTGGCGGGACACCTTTGATTTGAATAATGTAAAGGAACATCACGATAGTGGGCTGATATATATTCACTCTAGAAAGATGTGGCATGAACCTAGGGAGCCTTATGTTTTCCCAAAACACTGCAACCATGTGTTTATTTACCTAGATGTGTTGGATAGAGATTCATATTAACACACGACCCTAGATCAAAACATATTTTTGAGAACAACAATGTTATCATGCCAAGCGAGGAAGATAGTCAAGGTGATGACAATGGAGAGTGATATGTACTTGTGTTATTTCATCATTTATACTATTGTTATATGTTTTTGTTTTCATTATTTCGCTAATTATATTGTTTTTTTATTCGTCTTGTTGGCATTTGATAATATAATTGGTAAGATTCACAAACATTTTTACACGTTATTTTGCAGTGGAAACATTTTTATAGTACTTAAAACTAAGTATTTCCAATTTTGTATATTATATATGATAATAAGGATTCAAGGTCACAACCCTCCTCAAATAGGAAAATGAGAACAAAATAGTGAATTTAGAAATAACATTGAAGATTTAGTCTTGATTTAGATACTTATTAGTTTAGTCACATGCTTTTTCTTTTTGTTTAGTTCAAAATCAATATAAATTATCATGTAGTGATAACTCCATGACGACTTTAACAATGAATAACATGTCATTGAAAGTCACAAGCCTAAGCCACATACGTTACTTCTTCGATTTGAAGGACATCAATTGTACGATATGACAGTGGCATGAAAGGCACGACTATAAGTTTTCACGGTGTTTGGTCCGTGACTGATAAGACCTATGAAACCATAATCTGAAATATTTTCTCTGTAGCACTACCTTCTATTTTCACTCTTATTTTACCATTTGAACTGGCAACAGAGTATAAACTTTTCACAGTTGCATTTCTGAAATCCATGGCACCATGGCGGTTTGTAGCAAGGACCTATGAGATCCAGGTAAGACACCTGAAGCATGTATTGTAGGAAAACAATTAGTCGTTCTCCCTCTCTTTGGCCTCCCTTGGTCGGACCATATTGTATGGGTCTGCCATTTGCTCATGCTCCTGTTGTTGTTCCCTTTGTCAACATCTCAGCTACATGATTGACATATAAAATACATCAACCTCATATATATATATATATATATATATATATATATATATATATATATATATAATGAAAATGTATTTATTAATATGGAAACATAACTTTCAATTAAAAAAAAAAAAAACATCGATGCGCTCAAAACGCAGTCATGCTACAACCATATCGGAATTGGTGCACAAATACCTATGACACATCGTTGTTGGTTCACAAATTTAAATTTTAGTAGCGATGCGTCACAATTATGTATTGATGCGTAAGTATAAAATTTTCGCACTCATATAGAACGTTCACGTTATCGAACACAGTGAGCTATAACTATATTTTTAAATATTATTTGTGTGGTGCGTTTGGTAAATATGATCGCACTCGTGCGAGACGAACATATCAAGTGCATCGTATTTGTGATGGTGATTAAGAGGAATTTATTTGAGTTTCAAATAGGCATGGTGATGCAATTTTGTTTTATATATATATATATATATATATATATATATATATATATATATATATATATATTATTTAAAGTAGACATGTCTTTATCATTGTGAACATGATGTAATATTAGCTAGGAGAATTGTGAAACACATGAATTTTAGTGACTATCTCGTGATAAGTACCTCGAAAAAATAATAATTTTTGAGTTGTCCATTAAGAAATAATCAAATATACTATTTCTCAAAAGTTTAAATCTAATATAGTATCATTTCTTAATTATTTAACTCATATTTATTATTAAAAATAGTTAAATTACTTGTACAATAGCAAATAAAAAACTAAAAGAGCATCAAAATGTTATATCTTTATAAGAAAAAAAAAATCACTCGTTTCTTTAAGGGAGAACTTCCAATAAAGAAAATCCCCAACTACAAGTAATTTCACAAGCCTTGTGTTACATTTCTTTATCCTCATGTTTAGAGGGAGAAATTTCTAATTTAAATCGATAAGAGTTGTTATAAATATTAAATTTAAATTGCTCGAAAATCGCAAAACTTTAGTAATAAATTAAATTTTATAATAATATAAATTTTAAATTTATATTAAATATGTCCACAGGGTCCTGGATAGACGGTGATCATGTGCTCTGTTAAGACACTCCTTGATGTAAAGTCAACAGTTCAATTCTTGGTGATATGATTAGATAAATGTCTTTCCGGATTAATCACATCATAAGGATTTGGTCGATGTTTCGAACCAACCAATGTGGTTCATCCTCAGGACAAGGTGAAAAGCCAATCGATCTAATTGAATAAATAGTGTGGATGCATCATTGCCCGATATTAGTTGAAGAAAACTAGTCGTTTAAGACTTGTCGTTTAAAAACTGGCCATTAGAGAATTAGTTAATTAGTTAATTAAAATTATCAAGTGATTAATAAATATTGACCCAGTAAATATAATAATAAATTTTTATTTATTTTTTACCCAATAAATATTACAATAATAAAATTTTATTATGTAATATTTAATTTAAAAAAAAAAAATTGATTAATGAAAATTTTATTTTAATAGATATTATAATAAAATGTAGTATGTAATATTTAATTAATATTATTTAATTCATTAATAAATACTAAAATAATAGATTTAAAAAAAAAAAAAGTATTATGAAGAATTTGTTATAGGGGGTAATATATAAACCTAAAGAATAATTAAGATAAAATCTAGGAAAAAAGAAGACTATGAGAAATAAGCAAGGGGGCAAAAAATATTATGTAAAAATTTATTAAAATATTAATTGATAATATTAAAATAAAAAAATTTAATTTACAAAGAGTTATGAAGAATTTATTACTAAGATACACAGTGGATTATACAAAATAAAAACCTAAGGGGTAATATATAAAAGCATAAACAAGAAGAGTATAAAAGACAAAATCTAGGGACAAAGAAGACTAGACAAAAGAAGAGAAAGGGGAGAAAAAAAAAAAAGAGGAAAGGGGAGATCAGGAAAAATAACCAAGGGGGGGAAACATAATATATATATATATATATATATATATATATATATATATATATATATATATTTTAGAGAGAGCCGGAGTCCAGCTTTTACTCAACTTCCAACCATCATCCCTATTGAGATTCTTAGCATGCCGCTCAATCTCAATGGCTTCCCTAAGCTTCCTATGATGGAAGTGGTCAACCCTAGCGATGAATTTCGAGTCTTCAATGCAAACATGGTCACACGATTTCTCCACGTGTTTTGCAAGAGCAGATGTGCGGGATCGATTGTGCCTAATGTCTGTCGCATGCTTCTAGATTCTCTGTCTGATGGATCTGCCCATTTCACCAATGTAGGGTGTGCCACAAGAACAAGGAATCATGTAGACACCCTTCATGTCTTTAAGGTCGATAGGGTCCTTGACAGATCATAGAGGATTTCTAATAGTACAAAGGGGTTTGAAAGCAGAGGAGACATTATTCCTTTGAGGACATGGGCAATCCTGTCTGTGGTTCCTTGGATAAAAGGGAGGTGAACCTTGGAAACATGATCCACTTGAGAAGATTTTCCTTTTAATCCATTAAGGGCTTTTTGAAAGGCCCTATGGCCCTCAAATCTATTATACCCATTATTCTCAAAGACTTCAAGAAGATGGGATTTCTCCGACTCCATGTGGTTGTCGTCAGAAATCCTAAGAGCATGAGTAGCAAGGGAGAAAAGGACACCAAATTTTGGTGCAGGAAAATGATGAGACCCAGCATGAAGATACTGTTTTGTGTGAGTTTTCTTGCAAAAAACTTGGTGGGAAATGGATCCATCCTCCCTCTTGAAGAGAAGGATATCCAAGAAAGGAAGGAAACCATCAACTTCAACCTCCATGGTGAATTTGATGGAATTCGACAAGGAATTCAGGTGCTCGAGAAATAGATCCAACTTCTCCCTACCATGGGGCCAAATGACACAGGTGTCATCCATGAATCTTTTCCATTTCCTAGGGCGAAATTGAGCTGAGGCCAAGGCCTTGGATTCAAAATATTCCATAAAATGGTTAGAAACTATAGGAGAGCGAGGGGATCCCATAGCTACACCACAAGTCTGCTCATAGAACTCACCTTGAAAAGTGAGGCGAAAAAGATCGAGGTGAGGCAGAGATCTACTAACTTAGAGGTGTCTTTTTCAGAGATCCGCTTAACGACATGAATGGCTTCCTTGATGGGGATTTTGGTGAATAATGAAACAATGTCAAAGCTGGCTAATAATTCCCCAGGTTCTAATTTGATGTCCTTCCATTCATTGAGGAAGGAGTTCGAGTCCTTAACATAGGAGTCGGTGAGACCCACAAGGGGTTTAAGCTTTTGGGCCAATAATTTGGCAAGATTATACGAGGGACCACCTATTGTGTTGACAATAGGTCTCAAGGGGGCCCCTGGTTTATGAATTTTAGGCAGACCATAAATCCGAGGGGTGAGGGGATTGCTCTCAATAAGGTTTCTAAAGAGAGGGTTCAAAGAGGGATCTGATTTAATGGCAAGGGAAATCTCCTTATAAATATGCTTAAGGGGATTCTTTAGAAATATGTAGTCCTGTCAAGTTTACAAAACAAAAGAAGTTATATTAAATTTAAATTAATTGCGCCGAGAGGTGCTCTACAACTCATTATGGGAGAGATGTTGTCATGTAACATTACATTTAAAAATAGTAAGATAATAATTTGAATTGACAAATTAAAAATAGTAATAACAAAAGAAATTAATGTTGGTCATAATTACAATACTTCAATTTACACCTTAATCTTTTATAACTTTATATAGAGATATAAAGTAAGGGAAAGTAAAATATATATATATATATATATATAGCTTTTATTATGAGCAGAAAATGTAATGAGTAAAAAAATATAATGAATTTTTTACTACAGGGAAGAAAAGAAATGTAATGTTTTCACATCACAAGAAATAGTATTAATGATATTACATTATGTGTAATCCATTCTATGTTCCATTTATATGTGATTTTTAAAACAAAAATACGTTTATAAGAAAACATATTTTACTCACAACCATAAGTAAAATATTTCAATGTCCATACCTTTAGAAAATTTGGCGGAAATTCCGATGGCCAATTCGTCGCTATTCCGACACATAGCGAGTCTCGAGAAGCTGACGAGTTCGAGAGACGAGGCAAACGTAGTTTACCATAATGTCACGGTTCGACGCAATTAAAAAGTGTCTTTCTCGACACTTTTTCCGTCGCCTCCAAACAAGCGTCACTCTTCTGACGTTTCTCAATTCGTCACACTTCCAACCTTTGTAAATTGTCGCACTTCCGACGAAATGTGGTTCGGCGTTTTGAACGTCGCTCTTCCGACGTCTGTAAACTGTCACAATTATGACGAAATGTGGTCCGACGTTTTGAACGTCGCTCTTCCGACGTTTGTAAACTGTCGCAATTCTGACGCAATGTGGTCCGACGTTTTGGACGTCGCTCTTCTGACGGTTGTAAACTGTCACAATTCCGACGAAATGTGGTCCGACGTTTTGGACATTGCTCTTCCGACGTTTGTAAGTTGTCGCAATTCCGACGAAATGTGGTCCGACGTTTTGAACGTCGCTCGTCTGACGTTTTTATACTGTCGCTCTTCCGATGTTTCTAATATGTCGCAATTCCGACGCTTACAAGGCGTCGGTATAGCGACGGCAAGTTCAATTTTAAAAAAAAAAAAAATGAAACTTTAAAAGAGGAAAAACGTTGTTTTGAATATATTATATGAAGTAAAACAGTCCATGAAGTCATTACATTTTCACATCTGAAGATTGGAACCCAAATATCCATCGAGAAAAGTGGAAGTCCCACCCCAGACAATGATAGAAAAATACCCCATGTCACATACAGCGACTTGATATAAAACCCAGTAACGGTCCACATGGAGATTATCGACAATCTGAGAAAGCATCCAAATATGCCCGAGGCATCTATAAGAAAGTGAAATAGCAGTATGTAGAATAGTAAAGCAACAGATAAAGTACCGACGTCCATTGTTCCAAATACAAATTAAAGTACCCAAAATCCTTGAACAGAGAAAAACGCTAATCATGTGAGGAGTGTGATATGTCCAAAATAAAAAAAGACCATCAGACTATATCAATAAACCAGCAACATAGACCAGCATCGCTAGTTTTGAAGGCAGAGTGATAAACATTAATCATTTTTTTTTTCACAAGAGAAAAAACGTTGTTTCGAATATATTATATGAAGTAAAACAGTCCATGAAGTCATTACATTTTCACATCTGAAGATTGGAACCCAAATATCCATCCAGAAAAGTGGAAGTCCCACCCCAGACAGTGATAGAAAAATACTCCATGTCACATACAGGGACTTGATATAAAACCCAGTAACGGTCCACATGGAGATTATCGACAAATCTGAGAAAGCATCCAAATATGCCCGAGGCATCTATAAGAAAGTGAAATAGCAGTATGTAGAATAGTAAAGCAATAGATAGAGTACCGACGAATCTGAGAAAGCATCCAAATATGCCCGAGGCATCTATAAGAAAGTGAAATAGCAGTATGTAGAATAGTAAAGCAATAGATAGAGTACCGACGTCCATTGTTCCAATTCCGACGCAATTCTGACGCAATGTGGTTCGACGTTTTGGACGTCAGCATTTATTTACTTCTGCAATTGCAAAGCAAAAGCAGTTTCAAAGGCTACCTGGCTAATCTTCAGGCTCCGTCTGTAGTTTATAAAATAAACAATAGTAACAATGAAATTATTCAGGTCCCCAGTGGAGTCGCCACTATGTTATCACTCAGATTTTCCTTGAAGTTGTTGAAAGAGGAAAGGGGTCCGAGGTAACCACAAACCAATCTTTTAGGTATAGAATCTAGCCAATATGTACCCAGAGAGGGCTCTCTCTATAAAATTTAGCTTTGTTTTAGAAAATTTAGGCTAGTTATAAAGTCCAGGGGTTTTATTTGAATTTGGGTGGTGGAATTCGATAGCTAAGGGCAAGATTGAGTAATTCAGGCCATTGGGCAATGGAGTAAAAAAAAATGGCTTCACTGGATTAAGTTTATCAACGAAAGATGGTTTTATAGGGCAAGATAGTCAAACATGGAAACAATTATAAATCTTAAAAGAATGAAATGGATTTAAAATGGATGAAAGGAAATTAAGAATCTTTCAACACATTCAAAGAGAGAAAAATGAGTGATTATCAATAAAGAGCATTTAAGTATTCTTTACTAAATAATCAAAATGCTTAAACTAGTAAAACAGGAGCAATTAAGAATTCACTGTTTATAACTAGTTTAGAAGAAAACATTTAGAATAATAATTATTAAAACCACATTACACTTAAGTACCTTCTGATTTACTCCTTTTCATTAATTATTCAGAAATGAAACACAGTGATATAATAAATAGATATAAAAACTTAAAACACAGGATAGAAATGACTTATTGATCCGTAGTTTGAAACATGAATATTGTAAAAAGTCTCTAGCATCAATTCATCATCCAAGAAGCCACAAAGAAATTTCTCCAACAACACTTTATTCCGAAAAAATCAATTTTACTGCAAAGTATATGAATCCACACTTACTACTCCAATTGATGGAGTATTTATACAAAAAATCATACAAAATATCTCATAAGAAATTGAGATATTATCTAGGATAACTAATAAGTATTTTACAACAATATAGAGACAGATGGTCTCATAGATAAGAAAAATGATAACTGATGTTGTGTTGTTTCCTTCTTTTAAGAATGTGCTGGAGGCAGGCCCTATATCTTGGCTTGCTGCTGTCCTCTTTAGTAATTCTATGTTGATTATTTCATTTCACTGATACTCTTTAACTGCTCTGATACTCTTTGACCTTTGCTCATCCTTTTATCCTTTTTATCATGATATACTGTGGTAAATAGGCAAAAATTTATGTAAGGATAATTTTTTACAAAAGTTCCATCATTTCTTCCCACCATTGAACTTCTGGCACTCTGGTCCTTTGCAACTTTCTTAGTGTTTCATCAGCCTCAGTATATCTGAAGAAATTAGGCTGATTTGGGAACAAATGATTTACTTCATGCTCAAGATAAAATAAATTCTCCAATCTGTCATGAAGGTTTTTCCCTGTAGGCAATGCTGCTGTTGATGAACTGGTTGAAGAACTAGCTTGATTATCAGCATATTTGTCAAATTTTTCAACATAACTATCAAGGTCCATTAGCTTATCTTCTGCAACTATAGGACTGGGCAATCCTCTATTTAACAAAATATTCAATCTTTCTCTGAAGGCAATGATTTCTTCTTGCATATCCGAGCACCTTCGTTCTAAATTCTGTACCAGAGTTCTTTTAGTGAAAACTTTCTTTATTTCCAGAATTGTTCTGGTCCTGTCCTGAATACCAATTTCTGCAAGTTGATTCTTAGTCTGAGTATTCAAAAAATGTATAAGTCTATTGGCCTCTTCTGGCATATTTCCCAACTCTTGTCTTGATCTCTCAATGTCATCCAGAGCCAATTTAACTAAGTTATTATGTTCATCCATTATTTGAATTGAGGACCAAACATCCTTTATTGATTGAATGATATTATCCCAAAGAATTTCATATATTTCTTTTAAAGGTTTCTCCAATGTGAGATCCTTTTCCAATGCTTTGACTGTTTTTTCTAATTTGTTCACTTCTCTTGTTTTATCAGCAACACTCATTTTTGAAAGATCATATTTATGTTCTAGAGTGGCCAATTGTTCCTTTGTTTTGTGAAGCTCTATGGCCTAAAGTTTCATATCTTCCATTGACTTTGTTAATTCATCAGTGTTCAAATTTGCAGTGTTGCTCTGTGACAATTCTGTTGGCTGACCTGTTGTTGCTGTACCTGTCACTACTCCTGCTGTAGATACTATAATATTTTCCTACTTATCTTTTAATGCATTCTCAAGCTCTTTTTCAGTTGCAGTAAGTTGCTCATTCAATTTTAAGAGCAAATCCATTAGTTCTTCCTCAAAATTTTGTTTGATGATTTCTGCAGTCTGTGGATGTCTTGAGGCCGGTAACTTTAATTGTTTTCTTAGAGCTGCAATATCATCATCTTTTCTCTTGATCAAAGCTTCAATACCTTTCACATATTTAGGATTATGACCCAAACCAATGATTATTTCCTCTAAAGTTTTGATTCTATTATCCTTAGCCCGGGAGGAGGCTTTTTCAAGCTGCAACTGTGTATTAGTATTATCCAAAGAATCCTGCAAATTATGGGTCATCATTGATTTATCCGTCAGAGTAGAATAAATCATCTCACATGTTTGCTTGTGTAGCTCAATTTGATCTAAAGGATGGATATCCTTTACTAAGACTTCAAAATTAGTCCTAACGTAATCTGCAGCTGTCTGAGGCTGCCGCACCTTGGGCTTCAAATGGCTCATTAACATCTTACCTTGTTGGATGTCATAAGCTGACATCAATCTTTCTTGATTTTTCTGAGCCATCTTCAAATATTGGCTGTATACTTGAAGTCTAAGTGGATCGTTCCTGGCCTTTATATTGGTGAATGTTCTTTTGATGTCCCAGGCAGTTTTTACTGGAGGTTTGAAAGAAGATATTTCTGCACTTTGTTGCCTCTGTATTCCCTGTTTTTAAAAATTAGTGGATGTCCCACTACCTGTATCTGTTTGCTGACTGTCTTCTCTTCCCTGGCTGTCAGGGATTTCCTGAAATGATTCATCTTCTGGAAGGGGAGTTAATTTCTTCCTTTTAACATCTTGTTGTTCAGAAGAGCCACCAATAGGAGTAGTTGTTTTAGCCTCTCTCTTTTTTCCCTTTTCTATATTCAGAGGAGTTTGTAAAATAGAAATTTCTGGCTCACTGATCTGAGTAGGAGGAATTTGTCCTTGACCTTGTTCTTTAGAAGTCTCTGGTTGCTCTGTCATTATGAATTTTTCAATTATTTGTATATCAGGCTCCTTTTCTTTTCCTTTAGATTCTACTGCTACTGTACTAATCTCCTGCAAATTTTGTTGTAAAGTCCTGGCTGAAGAAGATCCCTGCACCTATCCAAAATATTCTAGGTCAAGTATCTTTTCAAGATCTTTCATTACATTTTCAACATTGACCTGCTCACTATCTTTTTCAACCAATGTCCCTTCTGTCCATTCATCCATATTAGCATATTGTTCTATTTCTGGGATTCTTTGATGGATGTATGGTGACAGTTTATTTTTCATTCTTCTATCACAGATAAAGTTGTTCGGATCATAAGGCACCCAGTAGAAACTCTTTTGTAGTCTGAGATAGTCTTCTAAAATCCTTTCGGCTTCCTTTCCAGCTTCCCTAGAGTTACAAATGAAGGGACCTAATTGGCTCTTGATCCCGAGTTGAGCCTTTTTCTTTGCATTGCAAAAATGAATTATATCTGAATTATTCATCTGCCTGAAATATTCTAATGCAAAGAGTCTCATTGGGACATACTTGGGCAGTTTGAATGGGCATAATTCACATCCATATATCCTTATCTCTGTGTAGTTTTGATATAGGTACCAGTCACCTATCTTGTAATGCTTTGAGAGCTGAAGGATTTTCTTGATTTCATTGTTAATTCTAGGAGGAGAGACTCCTGTCAACAAGGTAGTTGTAGGATGAACAAAAAGGTTGACAAACTCATTATAGGAATAAGGAGAATCAGAGGAATTGTGAGTAATGGCAGACCAAAAGATGACTGACCTAGGATTCCCTTTGGCATCAATTTTCTTAACATAAAAAGGGAAATTTTCTGACTGAAAGTAAATCATGAGATGATATATGACAGAAGAATACTTAAATACTCTCTCATTCTCAAATCTCATGAATTGATCATGGATTTTGTCAGCAATATAAGATGCAAAATCGTACTTGACAGCAGGAGGCTGTCCAGGGGTAAAAATGGATAACAATACTAGGGTTAACTGATCAACATACTCACTAGTATTGAAGCCCATTATGGAAGATAGCATGTTTAAAATAAGTCTACCCTCATCAGTAAAGAAAGTATAACCATAAGGGGGAGGGTTTTTAGGCTGATGCTCTGGTAACATGAAGGTTTGGCATACACGGTTTAACTCTTCATGGGATAACTTAGTAGATTTCTCAAGTAATTCAGCCATGGACAGGGGAGTGAGAGCTTGACCAGGTTGGAATTGTAGCATTTCATTTATGGACTGAGCAGTTATTGGGAAAAGGAAATTTTGACTTGGGGATAAAACTGCTCATTGGTTGGGATCATAATTTGCGTAGCAATAATGGATTAACTTAGGAAAAATATGGACTGAGGGGAGAAGGTACATAGGAAGATTTGATTCCCAAAGTCCAAAGATGTCAGAACCATTCAAATAATTGTCTCTGCAGCGGCAAAATATTCGAAGAGGATTCTCACTAAGAAGCAAGTCCTTAATTTGAAAATCCATATCGGCTAAAGGCAAATAATCCAAGTCCTTGTGAGGGGCATTGATGGGCACGACATTCAGAGCTACAGGAACTTCCATTTCTGGTTCTTGTGGATTCAGAAATGGAATTTCGGGGTTTTTGTGGAAAAGGGGCACAATTACCAGCTTTGGGAATATAATTGCAGTTCTGGGAACGAAAAAGACCAAACTGAACTTCTTTTCAGACCTTAGTGCAGAATTAAAACTAAAACCAAGATTTTTTATAGAGTTTAGCGGGGAATTGGAATAAATACCTGTTTACGGGAAATGAAACATGTTTAAACAAGCGCTGGTTATGACAGAAGAACCCTGAAATACTCGGCTTCAATTCTCTTCAGCAAGGTAACGGTCAGCAAGCGTTAACAGTTGGTTTTTGAATTTTGTTGCATGGAAGACTGGCTAGCGCACGGAACAATGAAAATGAAGCAGACGCAATTTGTTTTATTTACAAAGTCAAAAGGGTGGCGGGTTTTGATTGATGACGTCAGCATGTATGATGGTTTCGTCACAGAGGGATAGGAGCGGATCTTTGTTTGGGCCGCTCGCGCAGTGGAAATTCAGACCCGAAAAATATTAGGGCGAATTTGATAAGAAATTCGCGTCACAACTCTCCCTCCGTACGCCAGCCAACTTCGGACCCGAAAAAGATTAGGGCAGAATTCATTTGGTTTTCGCGTCACAAAATTGGCTGACGTCAGCAGGCTATTTTGGAACGCGAATTTGGTTTGAATTATGGTTTATCGCCGTTTGAAGTCCGGCGGGCTCGACTTAAGAACAATTTTGTTTGATCCCATCTTATAAATTTTGTGTTGGTTTTCTTTGATAATACACATATTTATAATAAATCATGGGAATACCACACTAGTAAACATGTGGAAAAGTTATATAAATTATTGAGAACAATCATTTTTATGTAAAAATATCCAAATGTGCTTTTGGGAAATAAGAATTTGAGTATTTGGTTCATATTGTTTTAAAGGAAGGAGTGAAGTCGGAGCCTCAAAAGATGCAAGCTATTACAAAATGACCTATTCCTAAGAAAATCAAGGTTCTTAGAAGATTTTTTAGACTTACATGATATTATTGATCATTTGTTAAGAATTATGCATGCATTTCAAGTCCACTCACATATCTCTTGAACAAAATATCATTTATATGGAATGATGAGGCTACTTTGGCATTCTCTCTTTTAATGGATGCCATGTCTTCTACACCAACATCGGTTGCACCTAATTTTGGTAAAACATTCATAGTAGAGTGTGAGGCACTAGGACAAGGAATTTACGTAACATTAACACAATAAGGGATATCATTGGCTTTTAAAAGCAAGGAATTCAAAGAAAATATTTGGTGAAATCTACGTATGAAAAATAAATGGAAGGAATATTACATGCAATAAAAAATGGGGATAGTATATCATTGGGAGGTACTTTAAAGTCAATATATACCATGATAGCATAAAGTATTTTTTGAAGCTATGGATTTCATTGGAAGATTAAAAAAAATGAGGAGAAAAAATGCAAAGTTTTAATTTTGAGATAATCTGCAAAAAGGGTAAGAAAAATTTAGTACATGATGCTCTTTCTAAAATAGAAGAGGCCTCAAATTTATATCCAATTACATTTTCTATTCCTAGGTGGCTAGAAGAAGCTTGCCATAATGGAAAAATGACAATAGTACTAAACAAAAACTAAAATTTATAAAGGATGTGATGAACTCTATGGAGCATTGGGAGTGAAAGAGAGATATACTTTGGTGCAAATGTAGAATATTTTTATGCACGCAAGCATATTTGAATAAACAAATATTAAGGGAGTCCCATGTCTCTCTGATGGTAGGACGCAGGGTTCCTTAAAACATGTCAAAGGATCAAAAAATATATTTTTGGAAGGAATGAAGAAAGATATTCAAAATTTTGTAAGAGAAGGTCAGGTTTGCATAATAAATAAAAGAGAGATAGTAAAATCTCTAGGGTTACTTCAACCATTCCACATACATATTCAAAGACTAAAAGATATATCAATAGACTTTATTACAGGGTTACTGAAATATAAAGGTAAGTATTACATTTTTGTGGTCATTTATATAGACAAATTTTGTAGATTTTTTTTGTAGAGCTCAAAGTACATAAACAACAAGCCAAGTGGCAGAAGTGTCCGTGAAAGAAATTCATAGTCTTCATGGTTTTCATAAAGTAATAGTAACAAGAAAATTTTGGAAATAATTATTTAATATGAGTGGAGAAACACTAGCTGCCATGAGTTCTACATATCAAACACAATCAAATGGTCAAACAAAAATAGTTAACAAATGTTTTAAGGTTATCTACAATGTTACTATTTAGAAAAGAAATCTTAATGGATGAAGTGGGTTCATCAAGGAAGAATGGTAATATGATACTACCTATCACACATCTACTAAAATTTCCCCATTTAAGGCCCTTTATGGATATCCAACTCCTAGTATCTCATACTTTTTGCAAGATAAGTCCAAAGTATAGGAAACAAAGTCACATATGGAAAATACTAAAGAAACTTGAAAATTATTATGGAAAACCTTCAAATGACATGAAACATGATAAAACAACAAGGGGAACAACATTGAAGTGAAAGATAATTTGAGGAGGGTAATTGGGTATTTTTTAGATTATAGCATTATAAGTGATCTTCATTCAAGAAAAAGAAGAATAAAGAATTAGCTCAAAAATGCAATGTGGAAAAATTCAAAGTCAGGATTAAATCAGCAAGGGTCCAAAAGTTGAAATACTCGATAAAGTCGGGAGTTTTTTGAAAAAGTCGGCAAAAAGTCGGCAAAACTAAAAAAATACAAAAATATTCATTTTTGGAAAAAATCCTGATTTTTTCAAAAAAAAAAAAAAAAATTATTAAAGAAACTACCTCACTCAAGATTTTTTCGAAAAAGTCGGCAAAAATTCAGGACTTCGAGGATAAAATCACGACTTTTTCAAGGATGAAAAAGTCGGCAAAAAGTCGGCCAATAAAGTCGGCTCTGGGAAAAATTCGGGATTTTTTCAAAAAGTCGGGACTTTTTGCCGACTTTTTCCACACTACAAAACTGTTATGGCCCTAAATAATTATTCATAGGATTGCACAAGTGGTATAGAAGTTATATTTTCCTTCTTCTTGCATTCATAAGGTTTTTCATGTATCTTGCCTAAAAAAGGTTTTGGGGAAAAATATGCCAATGTAAATAGAACTTCCAAAATTAGATGAAGAATGAAAGTTGATTCTTGAACCACAAAAAGTTATAGATAAACATTTTGTATCTCTTTGACATATAACCATTATGAAGTACCTAATCAAGTGGAATAATATTCCTCTAGAATAAGGTACATGGTAAAATGATCAATTCGTGATGAAATACCCACGGCTAAAGGGTTCGTTTGAAGTTTTGACAAAGGTTTTGTTATATGTTTTATATAACGCATGGCGGAATAGTTTTATTGTTTGTTAAGGTCCCACACAGTGATCAAATTTGAAGGGCAGGTCCGAATTTCAATTAGAAGGGCATATATCTATGTCGCCCTTCCATAATGAAAAGCTTTAAAAAAAAAAAAAATCAATTGACCACAATAAATTATTTTTACATTTCATTTTCAGAAAGACAAAACCATCAATCTTTATATTAATAAAAGACTGTTACATATACAACAATGAAGAAGGTTCCATCTTTCATTGCTTAAATATCTCATTGGCAATGTCAACATAAGTCTTGAAGACACTATTATAAGAGTTTGGATACATACCACCGGGATATAGGAGATTCTTATGTGTCAGATTGTGTAATGAAATTTTGACTTTGTCTCACAAGGAGCAGCAGCATGGAGGTCTGGATTTTTCTTATAGAACTTTTTATTATTATTTGAAACGTTGTTTATAGATATGAATACAACAATGAAATTATGAGCATGGTGGACAATTATTCAAGCTCATGATGCCAAACCATGATGATGTAAGTTTGGAATTTAACATTTTTACATGTTAAAGACAAATAGTCAAAATCATTGACAACTTAGTATGCCATAATTAATAATCATTCCCTGTTCACTTTTGTTAATAGGTTTATGTTAGACGATGATGCAGGGGCATTAGGCACTAGCCAGCAATGTAGGAGGTTTTGTCCACATGTTGTGGCTAGGAGGGTTCGAAAACATTTGAGTTGTAACAGCTAGGTCTCAATACCTCAGCTGACTGTATTACTTAGACTAGTTAGAGTTGTAGGAGTCGAATAGTTTCAATTAGTTGAATTATTATAATTAGACCTTTTGATTTCTAGAATGGTCCTCTCAGAGGAACAGAAGAGCCATATGTTATGTATATAAATTGTAATTCCTCGGATGAATAAAAGTAGAGAGGGAAGAGGAGAGTAGAGAGGGGATTTTTGCAATAAACCTCTGTGTGTGAACAATTGTTTCCAGTTAAATGATTTCCAAGCTTAGTTTCCATTGAATTATCTCGAACTGCTAATTGTGAAGAATTGTTTAACTGTGAGGCGATTGGGTACTGATAATTCCATTCTTCTGTCTTTGAATTCCCGTAAATTGTTGGATAAACCTGTGAACTCACCCCACCTGAAGGCGAGGTCTGTGTAGAGAACCGGGGTCGTGAACACTGTTCAAATATAAAAATCCCGCTTAATAAAGAGACAAGATTATTGTGCTTTCGGAACCTGACCCGAGGATTGGACATGAGTTAACAAACAAAAGGATAGCGGAACCAGACTTGCACCCGTGGTCAAGCCCTGTACCAAAACCACGAGCGGAATCACTCTGGATGAGATTAAGAGATCAAGACAAGAGTTGGGAAATATTCCAGAAGAGGCCAATAGACTTATACATTTTTTGAATACTCAGACTAAGAATCAACTTACAGAAATTGGTATTCAGGTGTTGACGGGAAAAATTTTCCGGCCAACAGTAGGGGATCTCCCTGGTGAAAAGTCCCAATTAGACCTTAAACCGTTTGGAGTAGGGATCCCATCCGGGGTGTGGGTTCGGTTACCGCCTAAGACGCCTTCCTTTCTGGTCTCAAAAGAACCTGATTAAACCTGTGGACACACACTTATTCATAGGATACGAAATACATGATTGATGCATGGAACATGTCTACAATACTATGCGTAGCAAGAGAACGAATAAAACACATACGCCCGAAGAGATGCAGTTAACAGCACGTCTTTGGGGTCATGCTTGCAAGGTATCTTACCACAGAAGAAATAGTTCTTAATGGTAAGATCCTCCTTACTTCTGAAAGATAAAATGAAATGCTAATAGACAAAGGTATTAACATTCATTTAGAAAGCGACAAAACTTACTTCTGAAAGATAAAACGAAATGCTAATAGACAAAGGTATTAACATTCATTTAGGAAGCGATACAACTGAAAATCATCAACACAATCATAGATAAACATGATGCATAAATGATATTATCAAAAGGGCAGTTTCATTAATCATAGGATGTTCTGAAACTGTTCAGGAAATACACATAGTACGGTCACAGCAAAATACATCATCCGACAAAGGGGATTTAGAAAATATTCGTATTCATATGTCTAAGAATATGGTATTTTCAATACAATACAATGTAGCTCTTGAGTCTTCCAAAAAGAAAAGCCTCTTACAAGTTCCTGAAGGAAGTATTTATAATCCAGAAACTGCCCTTCGAGCTTCCTTAACTGTTCACCTTCTTGACCGTTGGGTTGCCTTGCGACCCATTCCTTTTGCGACCTGCGACCTGGGCCGCTGTTGCGACCTGCGATCTGGCTGATGTTGCGATCTGCGACTTGACTGGGTCGCGGGGTCGCAAGGTGTAAGAAAACGAGAGAATGCGACCTTGCGACTTTGCGACTAGGTCGCTGAGTCGCGAGGTCGCAAAGGTGGACAAACCGAAGGTATGCGACCTTGCGACCTTGCGACTAGGTCGCTGGGTCGCTGGGTCGCAAAAAGGGAAAACCGAAAATATGCGACCTTGCGACCTGGCGACTAGGTCGCTGGGTCGCTGGGTCGCAGATCGTGAAAACAGGTGCACATGCGACCTGGCGACCTGGCGACTAGGTCGATGGGTCGCTGGGTCACAGATCGTGAAAACAGGTGCACATGCGACCTGGCGACCTGGCGACTAGGTCGCTGGGTCGCTGGGTCGCAGATCGTGAAAACAGATGCACATGCGACCTTGCAACCTGGCGACTAGGTCGCTGGGTCGCTGGGTCGCATATCATGAAAACAGATGCACATGCGACCTTGGCCGTCGGCGACCTGCGACTTGAAGAAATCTGCGACTTGCGACTCCAAGCAGAGCTGCGGATTTTGTAGCAGTATTCCTTATCTCACATACTTTGAAAACCGGTCCTTTTGTTTGCTGGGGAAAACCTTGGCTTTATGTGCAAACAGATCCTGAAATAAAATAACACAGGTCACATATCTTCATGACGAAATAATAAAAATAAGGCTAAGGGTATTTTAATTGATTTGCAAGAGAGAAAACAATGAATTTAGACCCCTGTGTGGTCAAGATTTCGTCATCAGAGAAAATGGCATGTGCAGACTTTTCTCTGCATCTCTTCAATCACTATAATTTCTGTTGGTATGGTTATGGACTAAGTGCCAAATGCAGATCTGCAGTTTAACTTGTTTTGGTGGCTGTTACCATTTTATGGAACACCGCTTCTTCCATGACCACAGTATTTTAACATGCACTCAGCTCCTGTTTCAAACTGGGGTTTATTTTGCCGACACAGGTACCACCTGGGGTTCTCGATTCACCTGCTTTGAAGCTACTTTCCCAGAAAATTTACTACAGCATCTTCGATTCAATTCCAAGGTGGGACTCTTGTGCTTGCAATAGAGAATTCATTAGTTAGAACGAGTGTTTCGCTTTTCCTGGTAGATATATATCCTATGGCCATAACAGAGTCGATATAGCTGAATCCATATCCCATTTGATATGCATTCAACAAGAGCATGCAGTTTCGAATACCAGTTTTGGGTTGTGCACTTTGACCCTACCTCCAGGAACCAGATCTGTCGTTGTGCACGCCTAATTAGTTGTGGATTCTTCTCCTCTGAGTCGAACAGTCTCTTACACGTATGTATGCCTGCAGCGAAATTGTTAGGGTTATATTCGCATGCATGCTGATGCCGTGAGCGACCTCACTATCTCGGAGATTGTTTAACAGGGATAACTTTGCAGGTCGATCAGAAGGTCGCTCTTTCTGTGAGACCATTTCTTCTGTGGTGAGCTTATCTTTTCCTCACGGGCCTGCAATTGAACGTGCTGCAAACAATATCGACACATTCGGTGTGGTATGCAAGATCTGGTTTCAGTGCTTGAGACATAGTAACAGCAAGCGCCTAGGGAATGATCGCAGGCTGAGCTCTGAGAAAACCGCTTGACGTGGTCAGTGGTAGCAATATCAAAAATCAGCTTCCAGCGAATAAGGGGCGATAATGTTTTTTCTAAATATGGCGAATGTAGCAGATCTGAAGAGTGATTCTCTCCTAGAATATTTCCGTTAGTGCTACAGAGGTCGGCATAAATCATTCAGATTCCGTTTCAGCACTATTTCCTTATACGCTTACCAGAAACACATGCTCTGTTTATGACAGTTTCCATGCAGAGTTGGAGGTGGGCGCGTCGAACATTTATCCATGCAGTTTGACCAATCCATATATTATAATAATTGTTGCCACGTCTTGAACACATCTTTGCGCCATAAAATATACCCGCTCCAACCTGCGCCATCGAACCTTTGCACATTGCTCCCTGTATATGCATGGGTGTGATCGTGTATCTAGATATCGAGACTTTTCAACTTTTCTACCTTCTTTTGTTATACTGCATACGAGACTGTTCCTCTGTTGAAAAATAAGCTGGCGCCATTCCCTTCAATGAAGAAATGCATCGCCGTCTTTGAGATGAAGCTCCCACTGTATTTGCAAAACATTGTAACGTTGAAAGGTTTTAGTTTTAACCGCCACGTATACGTATACACATTTCCATTTGGCTTATGGACATAGGGCTTCATGCAACGTAGACTTTGAACGCTGGCTCCACGCTTCAGTTGGAGAGTTGACTGCCACGTACATGCATAATGTTTTCGTTGGGCTCCACGCAACGTGGACAGTGAACGTTGCACTCCACGTTTAACCGCCTTTCGACCCGATACCATATATCCTTTCTAAAGCATAAAACTCTACCATGGTTGTGATCCGTTATCAAACATACGTGTCTACTCCTTGTGTGCGCCAAACGTAGGGTTGGCCATCATATGCGTGCCCGACATGGATTGAACTTGCACCATTAAATTGCTTGCACCCATGGTAACGCGACATTCATATGTGTCTACTCGGCTATGTGATTTTATATGGTTTGTATAATATGAAATTCGCACCAAGACTTTGGATTATCAAATGTATTTGCTTGACCATCGACTTGGCACTCATGCAACGTGGTCTTATTTTAAAAAGAACCTTTGATCATTAATTAGTTGCTGTCAAACAACATCTCGCCATCAACGTTGGATCCCATGCAACGTGTCCATGCACGTGTTACGTTGGGTTTCAAACGTGAAGTTGCAGAGAACTGCCCTCGACATCAAATCATAATGCATTTTCGCATAATTTTGGACCCGGGTTTTAGTTGTAGTTTTGACCTCCATATATATTTAACATACGACTTAGGCATAGAATTATCGGTCCTAACTGTAATGTTTCTCTCGGCGGTCGTAAAACATAGTTGTTCATCATGCAATGCGCCATAGTCATCATTATATCTGCTGTCATGTCGAAACCAAACCTTTTGCATAAGTTGGAAACCTCGACATAACATATTCGAGTCCCATGGTAACGTCTTTCTTATAGTTTTACATGATTTTTCTCCTCCCTATGGTTTGGAAACCGTATGTATTTGCACCTTGACTTAATGTGTCAAATTGTCACCTTGGTCCATCGAAAGTGCTCCAACTTATAATGTCTTCACATAATTTTGCCCCGCGATCTCTCATGGCTTTGAAACCCCATGAATTTGCCTTGGTTTAATTGTATAAAACCATAACTTTCGCACCCACCATGTAGCTTGGGGTTTGACAAAAACTTGCTTTCCAAAGGTACATTTAGATATTTGAAATTGTGCCAACACTATTAATGTACCAATTTCCTGAACAATCATCTCTACCTCTGTACTTTGATGGATGAGGAGGTACTGAAAGGAGCAAATTCAAACTGAATCACCAAATTGACAGTGATGACCTCTTCGATGTTTATCAAGACGCATTTCAAACTCGTGAACCATTTCATTCAACTGCGGAAGATAGAAGAAACATTTTTTGCTGTGTCATTGTCTTGCCAATCATCAAAATGTGCGTTCTTGAGATGGCACCTCCGTTAATGACGCGAGAAACCCTTATCTTTTAATATCAAAGGTGTTATCATAAGAGTTTCCTAGTGCCTAGTGCCTCCTTGTTTCTTTGAGTGAATGAACACACGACACATCATCATCCCTCTGAAAATGTTAACTTGCTCTTCCACCACACTTGTGGGTGCATCCTTGTCATTGAGATTAATCTTATTCCCTCAGTGCCACGACAATCATTGACGTGTTTATTTGTCGGGGATTGACCTGCATAAACAACATCACATTAATCAGTTCATAGTTATTCTTCGCGAAAGGTGTCTGTAGATAAAACATATGAGACCAATGAGCATAAGAGAGGTATTCAAACAACTTGCTTAATGACCCATGGCGAGGGAGCTATTAATGATCGATACAAGAAAGGTTTCTATTTAAACATATGCATGTCACTCTCATTACATATGGCGCGATTGCGACAAGAGTGTTCGGGCGCACGCTGGATGATCCTCCCCACATATGGCGTGATTGCAATAAGGACATCCGATCATGATGGCGAGACAACTCATGAGGGGTTGGGGATAGGTCACTGGGATGTAGTTGATTGCAGATCGGGTGGAAGACTTTAACGCCTAAGCGAGCAGAGGGGGAACCCGAAATTTTAAATATACCCAAAATTTTGGGTGGTGTTGTAGCGGCTACAACATCAGGACAGGACCGGAACAATTCTGGAAATAAAGAGAGGTTTTACTAAAAGAAATCTGGTACAGAATTTAGAACGAAGGTGCTCAGATATGCAAGAAGAAATCATTGCCTTCAGAGAAAGATTGAATATTTTTTTAAATAGAGGATTGCCCAGTCCTATAGTTGCAGAAGATAAGCTAATGGACCTTGATAGTTATGTTGAAAAATTGGACAAATATGCTAATATTCAAGCTAGTTCTTCAACCAGTTCATCAACAATAGCATTGCCTACAGGGAAAAACCTTCATGACAGATTGGAGAATTTATTTTATCTTGAGCATGAAGTAAATCATTTGTTCCCAAATCAGCCTAATTTCTTCAGATATACTGAGGCTGATGAAACACTAAGAAAGTTGCGAAGGACCAGAGTGCCAGAAGTTCAATGGTGGGAAGAAATGATGGAACTTTTGTAAAAAATTATCCTTACATAATTTTTTGCCTATTTACCACAGTATATCATTATAAAAAGGATAAAAGGATGAACAAAGGTCAAAGAGTATCAGAGCAGTTAAAGAGTATCAGTTAAAGAGGTCAAAGAGTAGCAGTTAAAGAGTATCAGATTGTCGATAATCTCCATGTGGACCGTTACTGGGTTTAATATCAAGTCCCTGTATGTGACATGGGGTATTTTTCTATCACTGTCTGGGGTGGGACTTCCACTTTTCTGGATGGATATTTGGGTTCCAATCTTCAGATGTGAAAATGTAATGACTTCATGGACTATTTTACTTCATATAATATATTCAAAACAACGTTTTCTCTCTTGTGAAAAAAAAATGATTAATGTTTATCACTCTGCCTTCAAAACTAGCGATGCTGGTCTATGTTGCTGGTTTATTGATATGGTCTGATGGTCTTTTTATATTTTGGACATATCACACTCCTCACATGATTAGCGTTTTTCTCTGTTCGAGGATTTTGGGTACTTTAATTTGTATTTGGAACAATGGACGTCGGTACTCTATCTGTTGCTTTACTATTCTACATATTGCTATTTCACTTTCTTATAGATGCCTCGGGCATATTTGGATGCTTTCTCGGATTGTCGATAATCTCCATGTGGACCGTTACTGGGTTTTATATCATGTCCCTGTATGTGACATGGGGTATTTTTCTATCATTGTCTGGGGTGGGACTTCCACTTTTCTGGATGGATATTTGGGTTCAAATCTTCATATGTGAAAATGTAATGACTTCATGGACTATTTTACTTCATATAATATATTCAAAACAATGTTTTTCCTCTTTTAAAGTTTCATTTTTTTTTTTTAAATTGAACCTTCCGTCGTAATTCCGACGTCTTGTAAACGTCGGACCACATTTCGTCGTAATTGTGACAGTTTACAGACGTCGGAAGAGCGACGTTCAAAATGTCGGACCACATTTCATCGTAATTGTGACAGTTTACAGACGTCGGAAGAGCGACGTTCAAAACGTCGGACCACATTCCGTCGTAATTGTGACAGTTTACATACGTCGGAAGAGCGACGTTCTAAACGTCGGACCACATTTCGTCAGAAGTGTGACAGTTTATAAAGGTCGGAAGTGCGACGTATTGGGAAATGTCGGAAGAGTGACGCTTGTTTGGAAGCGACGGAAAAGGTGTCGATAGTGCAACACTTTCTAGTTGCGTCGGAACTGCGATGGTATGGTAAACCATGTTTTGCCCACCCTCTAACTGTCGCTCTTGCGACGACAATGTGTCGGAATAGCGATGATTTGGACGTCAGAATTTCCGCCAAATGTTCTAGTGTGGACCCACAATGGCCTGGATGATGTATGGACCTTGCCACAAACTGTCAAACTTGTCGTGCTTTCCCTTATTCTCCCTCCTTGAGTCCCTCTTCAGAACTTTATCTCCAATTTTGAAATCAACATCTTTGGTTCTTTTGTCTAACAACTTCTTTATGTTTTCTAGAACTTTGATAGCTCTGTTATAGACCTCTTCTCCTGTTTGTTGGAGATGGATTGTTTGGTTTATCCTCCTCACCACACTGTCCTCTTCTGTCTGGATCTCTTGGACAAGCTTGATTACTGGTATTCCAAGGCTGGTAGGAAACACTGCTTTTGTTCCATAGACAAGCTGGTATGGTGACAAGCCAATGGATTTCTTCGTTGTAAGCCTGTCAACCCACAAAGCATGCACTAATTTGTTATGCCATGACTTTTTGTTCTCTTCTAGCAGCTTTTTGATGATGGTCACCAGGCTCTTGTTTGATGATTCAACTAAGCCATTACCTTGTGGGTAATAGGCAGTTGAATGACCGAGTGTTATTCGATACCTGTGACAAAAATCAACCATTTTCTTGGATCCAAAAGTAGCAGCATTATCAGTGATTATTTTCCTTGGACAACCAAACCGAGAGAGGATATGGCCTTCTAGGAACCTAATGATGACTGAATCTGTGGCATTCCTAGTAGGTATGGCCTTTATCCACTTAGTGAAGTAGTCTGTGGCTGTTAAGATCCATTTGTGTTGTGCAGAAGAAGCAGGGTGAATTTCTCCTATGAAATCTAGGCCCCATTGCATAAAGGGACCTTCAAAAGTGATGGGTTGTAGGGGTAAGGGGAGGAGCTTTCTTTTTCCTTCAAAAATATGGCATTTGTGGCAGGAAATTATCATCTTATGGATATCATTGAAGAGTGTAGGCCAATAGTAGCCAGCTCTAAGTATTTTTTTTGCAGTGGTTTTCCAATTCAGGTGGCCTCCACACTCTCCTGCATGGAATTCTTGTTTAATCCTTTCTACTTCAGACTCAGGCAAACATTTAAGCAATAGGCCATTTGGATTTTTCCAATATAAATTTTCATTCATAATGCAATAGCTTCTGGCTTTTAGTTTTAGGAATCTGGCCTTGGTCTTTGATAGTTATGGAGGGGCATTGAGGTGTGTAAGAACATACAGAATGTCAAAATACCAAGGAGAGCTATGAAACTTCTCTTCAACAGTGAGATTAGGAAATCCCTGCTGCTCATCCAAGGTCTCTACCATGTTAATGTCAAGGGTCTGCAGATTTGATTCAGCCATTAATTTAGCTAAGCCCTGACCTTTGATCAGTTTTGTGGGTTTTATCTCAAGGTCGTATTCTAAGATCACAGCAATCCATTTTCCCCTCTTCCCATATGGGTCTTGGGACAAGATATCTTTGACCACTATGTTAGGCACGTAGGCTATGGTGTGGGAATGCAGAATGTACACCCTAAAATATTTCAAGGCCTTGACTAGGGCGTAGGCCTGTTTTTCCATTATGTTGTATTTCAAGGGTACATCTCTCAGTTCTTTGCTGAAGAAAGAAATGGGTTTTTCCATTCCCTCTGGATTTTTCTGTAGTAGGACAGCAGCTATTGTATGCTCAGATGCAAATGAGAAAATCAAAAAATCCTTTGAGAAATCTGGGCTGATTAGGATAGGAGCTTGGGTGAGTGCAATTTTGACTGATTCAAAAGATTTTTTAGCTCCAACAGTCCATTTAAATCCTACACCTTTCTTTAATATGTTAGTCATATTCCTAAGGTGTTCAGCTAAGTTGGGAATAAACCTCCTGAGGAAGTTGATTTTCCTAATGAAAGACTGTAACTCTTTAATATTTCTCGGGTGTGTGATTTGTAGTATTCCCTCAACTCTTTGCGGGTCTATCCTAATCCCTTTTTCAGATATGATGTGGCCAAGAAGCTTGCCCTCTTGCAGCCCAAATACGGTCTTTTTAGGATTCAATGACAGGCCAAACCTTCTACATTTTTCAAACACTCTTCTCAGATGTTCTAGCTGTTCTTCTTTAGTCTTGGAGTAAATCGTTATGTCATCTAGGTAGATGACAATGAAGTGTCCTATTTCATCTAAAAAGGCTATGTCCATTGCTCTTTGGAAGGTGGCACTAGCATTCATCAGTCAAAGGACATTTTTACATACATAAAGGTGCCCCATGGAGTGGTAAAAGTTGTTTTGAGTTGATCTTCTGGGAGTACTAAAACTTGGTTGTAACCTGAAAATCCATCTAACAGGGAGATCCTCCTTGAGCCTACTACCTTCTGAAGAATGTGTTCCATTCTTTGCAAAGGATAATTGTATTTGAGTGAGGGCCTATTAAGATTCCTGAAATCAATACGAAGCCTGATCTCCCCTGTTTTCTTTCTCACAACCACTAGGTTCGTTACTCGATTAGAGAACCTCACAGGAAATATTATGCCTGCCTCATACATCTTCTTAATCTGTTTTTCCACTGCAAGCAATTTCTTTGGGTTTATTCTACGAATTTTCTGTCTAAAGGGCTTCTAATTTCCTTTCAACGGTATTTTGTGCTGTATAATGTTCATGTCATAGGCCTCTAAGTCTTCATAGCTCCAAGCAAACACGTCAATGAATTCCTTGAAAAGTTCAATGTATTTCTTTTTCATGTTTGCAGGAAGAGACTTAGCCAATTTAATCATTTTGGGCTTATCTTCTGTGCCTATGTTGCATTCCTCGACATCAGAGTCTACATGTTCTATAGTAGGCTTTTTTGCTACATCATCGAAGTCAAAAAGATCTTCTAAAGGTGCCAGACCCCGAGGTATGTTCTTATCTTTGATCTGCAGCACCTCTACTTCTTCACTGTCTGCGTTTTTACATTCTATGGTTGAATTTATGGTTTCTTCATTTAAGGCGTTTATTTCTACGTCGTCGGGTGGAGTTTCTTCGTCAAAGGATTCTTCATTTAGGCAGCTGTTCTCGGATTTAGAGGCTGAATCAGAAAATTCAAACTCATTCCTGCCTATCAGAAAATCCTCAATCTGCTTATCGCCTTCGAAAACCTGCCAATATTTTTCATTGTCCGGCACTGCAGGTCTGAACTTGGTGTGAATGATGATCTATTGGTCGTTGGGAGGCTTGTGATATGAACTAGCCATGCAGGCTAGTCCATTTGCAATTTTGTTCTGACCTCTAGGGACAAACACTAGATCGTATTCTACAAAGGTTTTCAATAAATCCATAGTGTCATTCCTATATGTTCTCAATCTAGGATGTTTCGCTGTGTATTCACCATTCACCTGTTTAATGATCAAATCAGAGTCCCCATGCACAGTTATCCTACGAGCTCCTAATTTTCTCAACAGTTTTAAGCCTAGGATAAGAGCCTTATACTCTGCAATGTTGTTTGTGCATTTGAAGTGCAGGTTGCAGGCATGGATCTCTTCATGATTAGTCTCTGTGTTATGTATCCACACTCCTGCCCCAGCAGTTCTCTTGGTGCATGACCCATCGAAATTCATTTCCCACAGGGGTTAATTTTTCGTTTTATTATCACTCCCTTCCCTACAGCTGGGTTCGCCATCATGTTGTATTATGGTGTCTGCACTAGGCTGTGGGTTGTTTTGTCTTTCAGAATGAGTGTGGAGATCATAGAGGTGACTAGTTGGCTAACTGCGCTCTATCTCCGTTTATGTTTCTGGCCTTCTCAGAATTTCACTTTTAGTGCAATGTCGATGGTTTTCTTCTTCATTTTCCACTAGGTCAAGAGTGGCCATTATGTTAAAATCTGTGGTCTCTGTTTCAGTGTTTGTATCTCTGTTTTCAGATTCTGGCTTTCCCAAGGATTCATTGTTATAGAAGATAAAGGAATCCATATCTGTGTGCACAGAGTACAGAGGAGAATTTTCAATCTTTTCAGGGCTACTGACTAAGACCTTCATTTGAGCCTCCCTATACAGTCTTCTAAGTTGGCCGAAAATAGGGATTGTGGCATATGCCCCATCCATCTGCATTGTACCCTGCAGCTTGGCTCCCCATGATCTTTACAATAGCATACCATACTTGGGTGGCACATCTGCCAAGACAACATCCATGACCAGACATTTGGCTGGAATCTGGGTCAAGCTCACGCATAGGTCTTTAATCAGGCCAAGACACTTTACCCTACTGGAGTCAAATGAATACAGGTCTTTATAGGGGTGAGTTATCTCTAGGCCTAGTTTTTCCATTACTACCTTATGCATTAAGTTGTGAGATGCTCCGGAATCATGCATTGCATTGTGAAGGATCTTATCATGGATATTAAGACTGATATAAAAAGGG
Organism: Pinus albicaulis; assembly: GCA_034641835.2. Taxonomy (NCBI): domain Eukaryota; kingdom Viridiplantae; phylum Streptophyta; class Pinopsida; order Pinales; family Pinaceae; genus Pinus; species Pinus albicaulis. Next base: position 973,250,113 of record CM076573.1, read on the forward strand.
GTAACTACCCCTTCCTGAAACTTTCCCTCAATCTTTGGACCAAACAGAAGGGCTGGTTGGTCATCACTCAGATTTACAGTGTCACTGTTCTCACCTAAATTTAATGCCTTCAAAATTTGGCCTTTATATAAATCTTGAGCGACCAACTCAGAAAGTGGGATAGAGATCTTGATTTTAGCAATCTCACTCTCCAAATTGAAGGGGGATTGACTCCTTGGAATGTTCAACTCTGCTTTATTAACCACCACCTTAGTGGCTGAATCGGTGTGTTTATTCTCACTATGTACATGGTTAGGGACTGTTTTATCAAGAGCACTAACTACAATGCTAGTGCTGCTAGTGGGTTGGCTTTGTTTATCAATTTGTTGGTTGTCTTTTTCTTTGTTTCTCCCAGAACTTTCAGCTGATGGTTTGCTACTTTCAGCAGTCACTTTAGAAGTCTTCTCAGGCCTTTTCTTAAGGGTGACCTCAGGATTTTTAGTTTTGGAATTGTCTAGACTCTTTTTGTTTATGAGTTCATATTGTTCTCTGACCTGCATAATGGAATTTTCAAATCCAAGCCTATAATCTTTAGAATCCATTCTTTCCTCATCCTAGTATGAGGGCGAGGGTTGCTCATCTTCTGTGGCATAGCTATGGATTGAGTTTTCCGTTTCAAACATGTTTATTGTGTTCCCTTCAGACTCTTCTATGATTCCCTCATCTTCATTGAGGAAGTTCTCTTGGAATGGGGGAATAACTTATTGATCTGATTCTCTTTGTCTGTTGGGAGTGGTGTTATTTCTTATAAATTTTTGGTTTTGGTTGTGGTTTTTATTTCTGTTTTGGTTACTAACTGTGACAACCATTTTTTCCATCATTTGGTATAACTTCTCCATGTTTTTGGATATGCGGTCATAATTGGGATCAGATGTGGAAGCTACATTGTCATCTCTATATGTTACACTTTTCTCGGCTCTCAATCTTGCTTTTTTCTCAATCAAATTTGCCTCTACACTCACTGTTCCCTTTTTCATGTCTTCCAATGTGTTGTAATTCCTCTCCCTAAGCTGGTAGGCCATATCAGCATCTAAGCCTTCAGGGTATTTCACTATAACCATACCTAGGGGATGTTTCATGTGTGGTGGAAGAGCGTTATAAATGTTGTTAAACCTTGTAGAGTAGTCCTGGACACTCTCTCCTACGTTTCTCTTAAGATTCTTGTATTCTGCTAGGATTTGGAGAGGGTTTGCCTTAACTTCCAATTTGTTTATGAAAGTCTGATATAAAGCAGGAAGGTATTGGATGCTATTAGGAGGTAGGCTTTTGAACCATTTCTTCACATCACCTCCTAGGCTCTGGGCAAAGATTCTCATTTTGACTGTATCATCATCTATTTCCATGTAGTCAAAATAATCTTCCATCCTATCTACATTGTGTTGAGCAATTGTGGACTCCTTTGCGGTGAAGTGTGGGATATTTGATTGATAATCGTTGGCCAAGGGTACTAGAGGCTGGGGTAAAACCAAAGGTGCATACCAGGCTGCCATGATGATGTTCTGGTGAGGTAAGGGGTTAACCTAAGCAGTTGGTATACAGATGACAGGGATATTATGACCAGCAGAAGATTGTTGAGCAGATTTAGGGTGGCAGAGCCCCAAGTTTTGAAGGAAGTGAATATTGGGAGGTGTGGATGGAGGGGTCTCTCTGCTCCTAATGTGCTTACCACTGTGAGATGGTGAACCTGGAAACTCAAATTCTGGCTGGTCTAAATCACTAAATGACCTCATTCTTGGTAATCTATTAGGTAATTTTAGGTCAATATGAAAGTGTGATAGAGCTGTGAGGTCTTCTGGTGTAGAGTTAGCTCTATGGATGTGACTAGAAATAGTTGATCTTCTAGGTGTAGGTAATTTCTTGAGGATGCTCTCAAGGTTATCAACTATTTCAGGTGGGTTTGTGTTGGGATAAGCTCTTGTATAGATGTTCCTTGAAGCCAGAATGTTACTTAGAACAAAGGAGCTTAATCCTATTGGTTACTTCTATTTTGGCTGATGTTGTGATGGAGGTTGGTCTTCCAGTGGAGTCTTATGTGAAACCAAGATAATCAGTAGGCCTACTAATCACCAGTGGAGTCTTCTAACCATTTAGGAACTATGGAGTCGCTAGGTGGAGGGTTTAGGATGCTTCAAGAGGGTATATTTTCCACCACAGTGTTTATGCAATGTCTTTTTTCAGGGATCCCCTTTGAACACAGCAAAATCCAACCAAATATTGACTGGGAGGGCATTTACCAGATATGTCACCTCTGAAAGAGGATGAGATCCGGAGGCTACATGGCCCCTTCCAAACTCTATCTAAGAGTGGGAGAAAACAAGATAGATGGTATGAGATTGATTTGTGAGCAGGAGTGTTTAACTACCAACCTAACCAGAGTTTCTAGGCTTTCTGAGGCTTAGTGATGTAGTAGGATAGAAAATATTCAGAAATTTCCCCAGCGGAGTCGCCATTATGTTGGGGTCCCATGTTTTGGAAAGGTTGGCAATACCAAAAGATGAGACAACATCAGAACCAGTTTCAGACCTCAGGATCTAGCCCTCCTATGTCCAGAGAGGGATCTCTCTATATAAGCAAAGGTTAATGTCTTTAAGGCTCAGTGTTAAGATGTTAAGCTAGTTATAGGCACCGGGTTTGTTTTTTCGATTTTGTTTGGCTTCGTTGTTGGGAATCAGGAAGGAAGGTTCAGTATGAGACAAGGCTGAGTAGAGAGGATTTTAGAAAAAGAGAGGTAATTCAGAGAAAATTTAAGACCATTGGGCAATGGAGTCAGGAAAGGGTTTACTTTCTATTCAACATACAGGCTTTCAGTTGGGCTAGTCATCTAAAGCTTTGGATCCTAAAGTTGATAGTTGGTATGAAATGGTAAGAGAGGAGGAGACAAATGAGATTGAGGATACAAAACTAAAGACCTAAGATCAGAGAGAGACTTTGAACTCTCAATGCTTTTGTCCCCAGCTTGAGGGATCTTAGAAAGGCCAGCTGGTCGCACAAGGATCCTAGTGGACAGAGCTGACTCTAATCCCCAGTGTTCCCAAATCTTCCAGCTTAAATCCTAACAAGAACATCTAAGAATAGATCCATTAATCCATATATCAGCTAACAGGAAATAACATCCACTACACTGGTTAGATCAATTGAAACCAAACCTTAGATAACACATATAGTAGAAAAAAATTGAAGGCGAGGAGAGCAGAAACATAGGGTACCTAACAAGGGTAAATCCTATGCCATATTTATAATGCAAGCCAGTAGAAATGATATGAAATTAAATAAAACACAGAGATAGAAAACATCACCGCAACTTTAGATCAGGATCCAAAGAAATGTGCTTGTCATATTAAATAGCAACACTAGTCACGTGCAACATTACCAATGGCTGAAAATTCAGCCTAAAAACATCTTCTTCTGCCTATCTTACAACTTTACACAGAAACTGTGTCTCAAAATAAACAGCTTGTAATTTTTCTGATAGCCGATCAAAAACCTTTACAATAATTTTCTTCATGACTTTATAGCGCAAGAGGAGCAGAGAAGGTAGGTGAAAAAATGAATGCAACATTAAAACTCAGAGGAGGAGAAAAGCCTAGGCCTTCGTTCTGCTTTAAATTCTGAGCATTCATTTCTGGCACTCTTTAGGTGAAAGAGTGGTCTTCGTCGTGCTTCCATTTACTCAAGGTATGTCTCTAGTGTACTTTGGCCGCGATACTCTGTCGTACTTTTGGTGAATAAAAAAAAGGTAAATAAATGATGCTTGGGTCTGCCATACTGTGAAAAAAATGCTTATGATAGCATAGGACAGTTGTCAGGGGGAAAATCTTCATTTGGACACAATGTGGACTGAAACTATAATGTGTACCATGTCCCTACTCAGGAAAAACATTCTGCTGATTCGAAAACCCTGCTACCATTATTTTCCGTGTATTGGACCTTCTGGTTGATCCTCGGGGTCTTCGATTCTGGTACCTTGCCTTTGAAACACTGGATTAGGGCTTAAGATCTTCAATGATGTACATAAGAAATCCCTAACTCTGTGTCGATACTCCTTGTGGCTTCAAAATGTCTCTATCAGTGGAAAATCAAGCTTTAATGGCGCCGGAGAAATTTTGCAGAGTTTGAACTCTGTCCTTTGATGAAATTTATGTTGAAAACACCTTCCCGGACATTTCCTAAAACATCAAGCTCTGAATGCAGCCTCTTTGTGGCCTGTGTCACCACCACAGTGCATATGAACCATGGCAGTTTTCCACTTTCCCTGTAACCCTGCAAAACACGAAAACAATTAAGAAAACCATGCATTGGGGATGGTGAATGCAGTGGGAACGATGAGAAAGACCGCACAGACTGGTGAAATGGCGGAATGGTGCAGGATCACGGTGGAAAATGTAGCATAACCGTGGGAGATGACCATGGTGAAAGGTGGCAGATTGTGGCAAAGGTTTAAATGTAAACATTGGACTTTGACCTTTGCACGAAATATATAAGGGGTTGATGCAAATGCGAAGAAAAAATATATGAACACACGTGGAAAGTTGACGTGGCGGGACCGGTAAATGGTGGGACATGCAATTAAATCTGGACCGTCCGATCTCAGTAGGAGATCGACGACGGAAAACACAGCGGAGGGCGATGGACAGGTGGGCGAGGGTGCTGCTGCTTTGGGTTAACCTCCACACAACTTCAGGGTGCGATGACCGTGGGATGGGGAGCCCTAGATCAGAAAGTGTATAACGATATCATGCCGGATCTCTGGACGAACGATAACGCGTGATGGGAGGGCGGTTTTTAAAAAGTGACAGAGCCATGTGTCAGGTGGTGAGTGGGATCGCTCCGAAAAGGAAAATACCGCCGACCCTCCAAAATGGTACGATGAAAACAGGCGAGTTTGGAACAATAATCTGGCACGGGGACCACCGGGGGAGTAAAATCTAGGTCGTAGATTTATGGATTGATCAGACGGCGGATGTGCGATCGGGGCGGTGAACGGGGTGAACAACGGGCGCTGCGAAGCCTGCGACGACCGTCCGATCTGCATATATCGATGGCTCAAAATGCCCCCGATATCCATTATGATAAGCGCCTTCCACCTTGGTGCCTGGTCTCAGCACTAGTTCATGTGGGGGAAAAGGTACAGGGGGCTTGGCCGAAAGGGGTTAGGCCCACATATATGAAATATATGGTTTTTGGCCCATTTTTAATGAAAATCAAGGCCAGGGAGGTGTAACGATATAGGGAATAAGGGTCTTTAAAGGTTTTGAGAGGGGAATGAAGGTGACTTGGGAGGTTTAGGAGGGATTTGGGATGAAAGGGAGACTTTGAAAGAGGGGAAAAGGGATGTAAAGGAGAAATCTGCAGGGGTACAAGGGGCAAGTGAAAGCCTTTTGGAGCATAACTTTTTCGTCATTAGTGAGGCTTATTTTCTCAAGAAAAGCAGAGGGAAATGAACATAGGGTAGAGGGCACAAAGAGGCTTCAAGGATGATGTGTTTTCAGGGGAAATGCATTCCTTGAAGGCTCAGTAAACAAGCTTAGCCCCCTGCTTGCTTGTCAAGAAATTTATGGGGGGCTAACAGGTTCCATCCTTCTTCTCTTTTAGAGATACAAATTTATTTATATCTCCAGTCATATGCATTAACCAACCGCTATCAACATACCACACATATTTTTTCTTTTGAGCCTTGAAAGCGAGAGCACAATTATCATTCTTCTTCTTCTTCCATGTTCGTTCGTTCTGAGACTTTGAAGATTCTTTTGGAGGATTTTCAAGTCTGCAGTCTTTGGCTATGTGTCTAAAGTTTCAAAATTTGTAACATTTAATATTATTTCTTAAATTTTCAAATCTATTGATGTTTAGTTGAGCCCTGGGAGGTTCATATTTTATAGATATCCTAGAATTATATTCGTTCCTAGGCTACATGCGACATTCTACAGCTTTATGACCAAATTTTCCACATGAATAACAGTAGCCATAAAAAATATGTTGGTACCTGGATGGAAATTTTCGTCAAGGAATTGGCTTCCAAGGCTGTTCTTGTGAATCTTGTCCAATGAAGTCTACATGCATGTCAGATCTTATAGGTTCATTTTATTTTGTTGTAGAAGGTCCTGCTTCTTCTTTTTTGTAACCGATGCCAGTTTTTTCGTTGTAAGATCGTTGATTTTTGATGACTTCTTCCAATGCCCTTGAGCTGTTGGCATATTTTTGGATAGTTTTTCCTTTCTTCACTTACTCACGCAGCGAGACTACTTCAGCTTATAATTCTTCCCTTTCTTGGTTGCTTTCTTCCAACTTCTTTTGAAGTGACTCTTCAATGCATTTGTGTTCTTCAACTTCAATTTTGAGACCTTGAACTTGTTCTTCAAGAGTATTGGAACAGATCTTCTCAACCTTGAGCTCTTTAATAAGCTTGATTGCTTCCTTAGAAAATTCTTCTATGGTCAGCCCTTCTTCTTCGTTGTTTGATACCTCTTGTTTATTGTGCTTGGCCATAAACAATACTCTATCATTGGCTTCTTCTTCGCTGTCATTATCTTCATCAGATGATGAGCTATATTCTTTAGAGAGAAATTTCATTTTGGATCCGTGCTTGTTGAATTTATTAAAGCCTTTCTTTCCTTTTGAGTTTTCATTACTTCTGTTTGGACATTTTGCTGCAAAATTCCCAACCTCATTATAGCTGAAACATATCAATGGAGGTTTACCTTTGAATTTTCCCTTACCAATTTTTATTTTTCTCGTGAAGTAAGCATATTCTTCATCTGAAACACCTTCTTTATCATCTCCCTTTTCTTCACACCTGCAGGTGCATGTCTTTTCAATTGAAGTTTGTTTATCCTTCTTGGTTTTCTTAGATCCAACGAACATAGTTTCTAGATGAAAAGTACCCTCTTCTTCATCAAGTCTCATTTCATATGCTATGAGAACTCCATGTAATTCCTCTTTGCTGAGTTTGTCCAGATTTGCACTGTATTCTAAAACTGATACCTTTGGGTTGAATCTTCCTGGCAACGTCTAAGAATCTTTCATATAATAGTCTTCTCGTCATCTGACTCTCCCAATCCTTCCAGAGTATTGGTTATTTCATCAACGTATTGGAAGTATGCAACAATGTTTCAATCTTCTTTCATTCCGAGTTGCTCAAATTTTTCTCTATAGATTTGAAGCTTTGCTTCTTTGACATTTGAGTCACTTGCATATATATATTCTCAAGCTTTTCCCATACATTTTTGGCGGTTTTACAACCCAACACCTTATGATAAGCTGATTCAATAAGTCCACTGATAATAATATTCTTTGCTTTTGCATCATTTACCAAATTATTCTAACTTTGTTCAACCTCGGTTGATGTAAATCCATTTTGAACAGTGTCCCATACTTCGTAACCTTGCACCAAGAGATAGACCTCCATTCTTCCTTTCCAGAGTGCATAATTATTTCATTGAATAAAGAGGTACACAATTCTTGGTATGCTCCATGACACTCCTTCCATTTGTTAAAGCGCTATTGAAGGAACCAAGCTTTCTGAAAACCAATTGTTGGGAAATGCGCGGGGCGGGGGGTGAATGGAGTGTTCCTTTCAATTAGAGCATTAGTTAATCTTCAATTATTATCAGTGTTTGTACAATGATAGAAGTAAAAATAAGGAACATAAATGCACATAGTTTTTAAAGTGGAAACCCACTCCGGGACAAAAACCACCCAATGATTTTCTAATAATTCTTTAATATTCAACTCCAATTGAAAATAAAGCTCCAACTTCCTAGAATCTAGAAAAGCATTCTTCTCCAGCTCCCACTGGATGGACGCTCCAATGCCCGATATTCTTTAGTAGTTAACTAAACGGATTCCCCAACACCCAATGAGCTACAACTCACCCTAGCACCACCCTACCACCTTATAGAAGAATAAAAGAAGAATGGACTCCCGTACTAGGGAAAATGGTCCACTTTACAATGATATAGAATGATGCAGAAGAAGAAGATATACTAGACCATAACCCCAACTTTGACACAACCACCTAATGATGATTCTAGACCTCCCAACATTGCCTCTTCGACCCTTGGCAGATAGACACTAGAAAAATTTGTACAATAATGTATTTACAATGACTAAGTATAATGATACCTTTACAATGATTATATGCAGTGCTGCCCACTTGAAGATTTCATATGATGAACTTCTTGTTTCTGTTATGCACCTTGGTTGTTGCTCTTGTCATGCTACCCTCTGTTGTGCCTTGCTTTGCTTTGCTGCCATAGAAAGTCTGGTCCTTTTCAACCCTTGACAACACATGATCTAGCTTTTTCTTGCCTTTTAGGAGCTCGATATTAAATCTGGTGTATCTCTATTATTTCAGATCCTCAATATCTAATTTTCAGTCTTGTAGTATTCCTCTAAGTCGTATTTCCAATGCCATAGGTCTGACCCAATTTGGATTCTTCAAGGGAGAGTTATACCAAATCTCTTACAACGCCCTAATTATGGACTGTTTCAGCAAAGCGCACTTTTACAACGCGCCACATGTCACTGTTTCTTCATTTGGCTCTAAAATTGATAGAGAAAAAATTATAGACTCTACAATATCCTTCGCTTTTTACATAATTCCAATCCTATACTCAGAGAGAAATTTATGACGAATTTACCAAGGTCACTTCTTTGAGATGAATTTCAAGAGCTTGCAAAAACCCTGACTTCCATAGATCATATATCCAAAAATGTTGCGCACCTTGATCTGAAATTTTTACAGTAGCTTCCTTAGGATTTCTGCTTCGCCTCCTAAACATTTCAGCTTATGAACCTTCGTAGAAAAAAAGTTAGAGCGCAAGTTCCATGATGACCTGTTTCAGATGGCGAAATCCCTTACATAAGGAGGAAATGAGGATCACAATTTATATAAAAGATTAAGTTGAGAGGGGCTTCAACAAGTGAACGTGGGAGGGATTTTAGGAGCTTAAAAAATATTAATTATGACTTTTCAATGACCCGTGCCCCAACCCCATGGGGTTTTGGCCCGCTAACTGGGGGTACAAACTTCAAACATGAATATCTCTCAAACCGTGAAGAATTACATGGCGTGCCATATATCAATGGAAACATCTCGACAAGTAGAAACCATCAAAATAATTATTGACCCAAAATATATTAATTTGGTAGGTAAAAATTCCCATGCAATATTGGGTTAGTGCTTGGTGCTACTTGGGTTGACATCAATGACAACCACTGATCAATACAACACAGGGTTTTGATGAAGCAGTTCACCCCTCTTGGGCTACATCTCCTTGGTCCAGCTTCCATGGCTTGGGCCTCTCTATTAGATCAATAGTGAAAAAATTGTTTTTTAAATGCATCAAATGCTCCTGAAACATACTCCAATTAGTTCAGAATGTCAAAATATATCAGAAATTACTATTCATTCACTCCATTTTTCCTTCAGCTAATATAGGCATGGCCTTCCTTCCTGGTGGCTCTAAGCTTCCATTTTCTTCAAAGTGACAAAAACACCTGTAGAATTTCTCCTATGCCTCTACAACATGTTCCAATGTGTCCAAAGCATGCCAATCTGCTAGGAATGACTCTTCTTGAGCCAAAATTGTTCGAAAAATTCTTTAGATATGGTTCATTAATTCTTTCCCTAGATTCCTCCTCCAAATTTGGAGAAGTCTCTAGTTAACCCTGATAAACTCGTGTCTCCCACCGAATTTGGTAGCGCCTCCTAAAACTCTGCCATATTAAGTGTTGATTTATTTAATAGATAAGCATTGTTTTAATGATGATTAGCGCTCTAAGTGCACAGTTGCCCAAAGCCTCTACCATGGTTTTAGTGGTTGGTCTTATGGGAGGAGGGTTGGCCCACGGGCTGGAATTATCCATTCCACCATCGGATACACAATAAAATTCAAACATAACTTTTGCACGGAGGCTTAAAAAGCCCCTCCCCATTGTCTATTAGTAAAGACATGGAAATAGGAGGGGGAGGTCACGGGTTCGACCTGTTAGGCCTCTATAATTTTAACAAATTGGTAAGACTAAAGCTGCAGAGACAACACTATGAACCACTTTGGGATTCTAGGATCTAGCCCTCCTAAATCTAGAGAGGGATCTCTCTATAAGTGCAAAGATTGATTTATATTTAAGGCTTTTGGTATGATATTAGGCTAGTTATTAAGAACAAGGGTTTTTTGTTTGTTTGGATGGTTGAGCATGATTTTTAATTGAGTGAAAGTCCTAAAAAATGAAAGATTTTCAAAGGGGTGAAGGTGTGAACAATCAGAACAAGATTAAGCTGATAGGATAGATATGAAACAATACTTAATCCATTGGGCTATGGAGTCATAAAAGGGCTTAATTGTGCAACAATTTCAAGAGTGATCTAAGGGGAAAGTCATCTATATCAAAAGATCCTTTAGATTAAATGATGAATGGAACATTAAAAGTGTTGAGAAGGTGGAAAAAGTCAATAATCTCAACAAGGATTTATCAACTTTCCAAACAAGAAAAGCATTTTAAGCAACTATTTGAAACCAACCAAAGATAGGGCCAACCTTAAAATTCTTTGGACAAGCTTGTATTAAAGCTAACTTATTAGACAAACAATCCAGCAATCCACATGACTACTTTCGAAAGGGATGAAAACAGATAATAAAACAAAGTGCAGCTTAAGATCAAGCAAGATACATTAAAATCTAAGCCTGCTTCAGCATACTCTTAGGGAAACCTTCAAGACAACCTTTGGAGAAAGAACTAGAAGATAGGGCTAACCATAAAATTTTCTAGTCTAACTCTACTTAGCATGTAAAGAAAATATCATTCAAGAACTTCCTTTCAAGTTTTGCACATCAAGACATGGACAAACCAACATTCCTTGATAATGTTTATACTTAACTTAAGTCATTCTTAAACACACAATTGGAGGAAAACAAAAAGATAAAGCTTATCAATGAGAGTAGGGTACTTTTAACAGTAAATCCTAGCTCTATATTTGTTGTTCTTTATTAGGGAAAAAGTGAACAAAATGGCATACATGAAAGGAAAACATATAACAGTAAGAAGTACTTCACCAATGATATAGACCAGGATCCCAAAAATTAGCTTGTATATTGATGTCAGTCTAGTTAGATACTTCAAGTCCAGTGTTTCAGTACAACAACATCTTTTCTTCTCAGCCTAACTCCTTTGATCACACACAGAGCTTCAAGAGCCTCTGAAAACTATTTACATGTAGAAATTTTCGAGCAACAAGTATTACATCAAAGTCCAGCAACCAACCTATATCTCATCTTCTACAGAAGTATTTATAGAAGAAATGAGGAGGTGGAATGAAATAAAATATCTCTAAGTTCAATTAATACAATTTAATGCTTCTCGGCCTTTGAGGGGCTCAATAGAGAAGTTTTCTGATATTTCTCTGTATTAATTGGTTTTCATTAAGCTTTTGGTTGCTTGGCAGTTTTTGTTGACTTTAAAAATTCTTGATGCGAGTTAGCAATAACCCTAGCTGCTTTGAACAAAATATCACTGACTGAGGCAATAACTCTGCCTTCTTCTGATTTATGGAAAGATGCAGGTGGCACTTGGTAGATGGAGAGGATTCAATTAGCCTCTGATGTGGCAGTGGAGGCTTCTCGGACTGATATATTTCCTTGTTTTATCTTAAAACACCTTAAATTTGTCTTCGTTATGTGTTTTAGGCCTAATTTGGATTAATCTTTGTCTTCATGTCTTTATCCTTTAACAAATGTGGATTAGGCCTTTGATTCTTGAATTGGTGCCTTAATCCCTTTAAACTCTGTTTGAAATCATTTAATCTTCATTTCTGATTTGATTTAATCCTTTGATGCTGATACTCTTTGTCTATTTGATATTCACTGTGTTATGGTTGTCTTGCAGGTGCGCAGAGGTTTTTTGACTTCACCAACACTCATGAAAAATAGGTGGAATCATCATTTGAATCCTATGGATTCACTTTCTTCATGAATAAATGGCCTGGGGATTGTCACCCCTGCTTTTGTTTTATTTTAAAACTGTGAACAAAACCTTAATATCCTATAAAAAACACACAAAATTTAATAAAATCCTGTGAGGATAGGTTTAAACTGGTTTGGAGGTTTTCGGTGCGAGAGCAAATAAGAGTCATTGGATTAGCATAATCAACAACGAAGATTGCTCGATCGAGTCTTTTGGGAGAGAGTTGGGTGAAAAGTGAATGGGGGCAAGATTAAAACAGGACCGTCCGATCTCAGAGATCGATGGCTAAGATTAAAATATGAAAAAGTAATGTTAATGAAGGGAAGTGGTATAGCGGAAAACCGGAAGCGGTTTTCGCGTTGTGTTTGAGTGGTATGCATTTTTTTTCTTTTGGAACGTGATATAGGTCTGCGTTTGACACATGGATTTCTAAAACCACCCATATCGCGTAAAATTTGTGCACTGTGGAAAGGGTCCAAAAATTACGTGATATGGATACTGGGCCGTTGGATTGGAGGATCCAGATCCATCGATGTGGGTTTGAGTGCGATGGCTGAAGAGCTGCGGGGTAAAGTATATCTGGGGTTTAGGTGATGTCAGCAAAATTGGCACGCAGTGGAGGGGTAAAATAGGCTATCCAATTGTTCAATTTCTTTGATGAGCGGTTAAGATTGAAAAATGAAGTAGATAGGAAGAAATGAAAGGAAATGGAATGGGCGGAAGAATAAGGCCTGATGGCCTTAGATCTTCGAAAATCGACGGTCAGGATTCCTTTTAAACCTTTTTGTCAGGAAACAAGATTTTATAGAAAAGGTCAGGTTTTCAAAGGAAATTGGTGGAGAAATACAAAGGAGAGAGGACCCACCTTTTTATAATGGGTGGAATAAAGGATGAATACGGGCCATCAGATTAAGAGCAGATCAACGACAGAGATCTTGTCATAGGATTGCATCGGTGGAGGTCAAAGGGTAAAGCGACAATGAAATGTGCCGATGCGATTGAATGTAGCCCTTTAGATCTAGGACAGATCAACAGTGAAGATTTAATCGGCGGGTTTATATCGGAGGGCTTATAGAATGGATGAGTGCGATGCGATGAAGCACAGACTATCAGATCTAAGAGAGATCAACAGTTAGGATTTAATCGCATCAGAGAAAAGGGAAGGGGCCAAAATACCAAGGATTTTGATTTTGCGATGCACAATTAAGCGTTGATCGTCGGATCGGTTTTAGAGATCAACAGTGGAGATTTAATCGGCAGGTGTGATGGTAAGGGATTTTGAGAAGAGCATGATTTAATCTGAGCCGTTGGTTCTTGTGGATTCAACTACTGAGATCTCATTGGGGCATCGCAATCGGCGGAGGTCAAAGGAACAGGATAAGGGTTTTTCGATTATCGATTTCGCGATGGAGCGAGAGCTTTTGATCTAAAAACTAGATCAATGGTGGATATTTAATCATGAAGGAAAAAGGCGGAATGGTGGGTTTGGAGAATGGAGCGATAAGGACCATTGGATCTGGGCAGAGTAGATCAGATCAAAGGCAAAGAAACGATCGTGGGATCGCATCAGAGAAAAGGAAAAGAACTAAGAAAAGGGTCAAATGAACATTTGGGATGCGATTTTAAACTTGAAATGTGATTTAGTTTTTCAATGCGATGAGCCGATGGTCGTTGATCTGCAGAGATCGACGGCCCAGATTTATTTAAAACCTTTTTTTCGGGGAACAGAAGAAAATAAAGGAAAGTCGGGTTTTATGAAATAACAAAGGAAAGTAAGGTTCGGGAAAGAGTTTTAAGCCCTTTAGCACCCAGTTGCGGGGCTTAAGGTCTTATGAGGTGGAGGGTTTACGGGAGTTAAGCCCTCGAGGGATAAAAACCTTTATAATGGAAAAGACTGTTTTTAGGCTTAAAAACAGAGTTTTTGAGGAAAATTGAGGGTTCTGGTAGAGGAAAGAGGGAATTTTAAAACCAAGTAAAGGGGAATAAAAGGTTTTAAAAGGGGTTTTGGTTGATTTGGAAACCAAATGAATGTATTTTGGAGGATTTTATGGAGGAAAAAGGGATGAAAATGGAGTTTATTTATGAGTGGAAGGAGGGGTAAAATGAAGGGAAAAATGGGATTTTAAGCAGTCTTCTTGAGGCAAATAGCAGATTTTTTAGGATTTAAGAGGGAAACAACAGTGAAGATTAAATAAAATATTAGTTATCTTCATAAGACTTTAAGAACTCACAAATTGGCTATAAAATTGTTTCTTGAAGGCTTGAAAATGATTTAGCCACCATTTGGTATGAAAAATTTTTATAGGTGGCTAACAGTGGCTCCAACTTGGGATGGCAGCTCCTTGGAGGTGTCAAGAACCTTAGACAAATCTTCTCTGGAAGATGATCAATGCCTCATCCATTGGGCTACAACTTTCTTTACCTTTGTTGATCTTCTTTTGCTCTGACAATGTTAGCAACCATTAAAAACAATGGAATTCTATCAAAACAAGCTCTCTACTTACCCAATCCTAATGATCTAACATTTTTTCTTCTTTCAGAGTGCATTTGGATTGGAAAAATCTTTTTACAAAATTTTTATTCCTTTGAAAGCATGAAACTAGTCTACTTCTACCCTTATTTCTCCATGAACTCAGATTAAGCAGTTGAGTTCAAAAGCTTCTTTGCCTAACTACACTCTGTCAGGATTAGACTGTCTGACAGAGTTTATTCTCTAATTTCTAAGACATAAATTTAAAAGTAGCCAAGCCAAGATTGAACAGTCTAACTTGCTGCTGATCTATGGCATAAAAACAAGCTGCACATAGACTAAAATTTGCAGAAAAATAAAGAAAAATAGTGAAGGCTTAAGATCTGAAAGTTTTTAAGAACATCCTTCATTTTTCTTCAGCTCTAATTTTAGGTTTGTTTGAGCTGTTTTTCTTTTTCTTCTCTGGTTCAAGTTTTGAGCATATTAGAACCAGTTTATTCTCTATCTTTGGCTCAAAATTTAATCTAATTAGATCCATTCTTCTTTTGAAGTTCATAGGTTTAGAATTTGAGCTTGTTTGAACCTTTGTTTTTCTATCCTAATCTACCTTACTGATAAGCCAAGATTATGTTGTTTGGCTAATCTAATTCACTAACCTATCAGCAGTAAATTGAAAAGCTAATTAGTCATGATTAGGCTGTATGACTAACTAGGAGTGTGTTTCTTAGGAGTGGCATTTGAGCTTGCACACTCTCATACTTTATTTCTCTTTTTGGTATCGGGCTGTACCTTTCTTGTTTTTACAATCTTCCCTCTTTTCTCTTTTCTATTGTGTTTGTAATTTTATTTTTCTTTCAAGACAAAAATCAACAACGAACTAAATGATCCAAACTAAGCTTTTATTGACATTCCTATCTAACCTTTTATAACTTGGAATATTTATATTTTTATATGATACAAAAGTGCCAATGTAGCCAATTGAGTAGTGACAAAAAGGAATAGAGAAACTGGCTTCTTGTCAGGGGTATCCATAGTACATTCAAAACCAAGGCTATCACAGAAGGTGACAGCTCTTGATGCACTTGGATCTTGCAAAGGATCCATTTTTGATAATTTGAGCCAGTTGGGGCTTCCACACACTCTTCCATAGGATCAACAAAGAAAATATGAGAATTCTCTTCTTTTTGGCCCTCCATGGTTTGTAGATTATCTGCTTCTAAGACATCAGCTTTGAGGACTATATCTTCAACATGTTCCTTGGAAGCATCATCATCTTTCGCCTAGTTGAGAATTTTAGGAAGATAGGTTTTAACCAGGATTACCCCTTGTTTCTCCACTGGATCAAGATAAAGATTTTCTTGAGAAAGAAAAACTTCCTCATCTTCATTATTATCTGAACTAGAGGACTCATCATATATTGCAATTTTGTCCTCTTGTAGTCCTAGTATGCTCTGATTCAGTGGACTATACTCTGTGAAGATATCATCATGTTCTTGAGCAGGGGTATCCTTTATTACCTCAACATTTTCAGGAGAAGTCTCCTTATCTTCATCCTGCTCAAGAAATTCCTCTTTATTCTCAACCTCATCATCACAATTGATAGATTGTTGATTCCCAATTATGTGAAAGCTGTTTTTGATGGATTGGATTTATTGATTGTTACTTTCAAGTTGATGATAGTGAAGTTAATGACACCAATCAACTGTTGGTTGCCTTGCATGATTAGTTTCTACTTGGAGCTCATCATCACCATCAGACTGATAAAAAATTAGAAAATCACTAGTATAAACAATCTCACCAATCAAGCATATTGGGTTATCAGTTGGCTTTCCTTGGAGCTGATCTACAAGTTTGTTTTCTACTTCAAGACAACAAGGTGAAGTAGGTAGATGAGTAGAAGTGTTTGGTTCAAATGAAGGTTTGGAGGCTGGCTATTTGTTCAATATTAGATCAATCTCTTCCTCTGTCAAGACAGAAGGAGTTTTATTTTTTCTTAGGACAGATGTAAAACAATCCTATTTCTCTTGTGTTGGCTGATTCTGAGGCCTGATGTCTTCTTGAGCCTCTTCTAGGGGATCTTCACTTGTGCTTGTAGGGAAAATTTGAGGATTTTCTATTTTTTCCTGATCTTCTTCTGTTTCAAATAATTCCTCAATATTATTATGACACTCAGTTTGCATATAAGGTTCATGACTTGTTTCTTTTACATTATCAGGATGCCACTCTTCTTGTGTAATCTGAGATGGGTTATAATCTAGAGGGGGAGTTCCTATATGTGTTGGTTCTCCTTCCATATCAGATTCTGCATTTTCTAAGTGGCTACTTGTTTCCTCAAAGCACTGCTCACTATAAGTTTTTGCTATTTGGTCATGAAGTTCTCTTATCAGCATAGTAAAAGATATAGGTAGGCAATCAAGCATTTCTTGACAACCTTCTTCCTTGCTTTCTTTGTAAGCTTGCTCATCATCTTCTATAAAGTGTTGATCATCATACATATCTTGGTCACTGTCTAGGTCTTGAGGTGATTGGGCTTGTGTTTGATCAGGTAAAAGCATATGTTTCTCTAGATTGCCAACGTTTATATTAGCCTCACACCTTTCTATTCTATTTCCAAGCATGTACATCATCTTTTCCATCATGATTAGTAATTTTTCTTCATTGTTTTCTCTAAAATATTGCTCATCATACATGTCTTGTAGCGGTTGAGTTTGTTCTTGATTTGAAAAAAGCATGAGTTTCTCTATATCATTAATATTTAAATTAGCCTCATACCTTTCTATTCTCTTTCCAAGCATGTACATTAATTTTTCCATCATGACCATATGTTTGTCTTCTGGGTCTATCTCTAAATACATGTTTGTAAATCAGAAAAGAGGTCAATGTATCTTGTCAACCAGTTCAGAGTCTTCTACCAGTGGAGTCATTTGGTCTTTTGGGAGTTGCAGAGTGTGGAGTTGCCAGGTGGAAAATTTTTAGCTCTTAAGGAGGTAAAATGTTTTATGGTTCCACCACGATGTTTATCATGAATACCAATCTAAAGAGATTATGGGTTCTCTGAGGTCTTAAGGGTATCTAAGATGAAATTGACTTAGGGTCCCCAGCGGAGTCACCAGAAATGTTAGGCCTCTGTAATTTTAGCATATTGGTAAGACTAAAGCTGCAGAGACAACATTATGAACCACTTTGGGATTCTAGGATCTATCCCTCTTGAATCTAGAGAGGGATCTCTCTATAAGTGCAAAGATTGATTTATATTTAAGGCTTTTGGTATGATATTAGGCGAGTTATTAAGAACAAGGGTTTTTTGTTTGTTTGGATGGTTGAGCATGATTTTTAATTGAGTGAAAGTCCTAAAAAATGAAAGAGTTTCAAAGCGGTGAAGGTGTGAACAATCAGAACAAGATTTATCTAATAGGATAGATATGAAACAACACTTAATACATTGGGCTATGGAGTCATTAAAAGGCTTAATTGTGCAACAACTTCAAGAGTGATCCAAGGGGAAATTCATCTATATCAAAATATCCTTTAGATTAAATGATGAATGGAACATTAAAAGTGTTGAGAAGGTGGAAAAATTCAATAATTTCAACAAGAATTTATCAACTTTCCAAACAAGAAAAGCATTTTAAGCAACTATTTGAAACCAACCAAAGACAGGGCTAACCTTAAACTTATTTGGACAAGCTTGTTTTAAAGCTAACTTATCAGACAAACAATCCAGCAATCCACATGACTACTTTCGGAAGGGATGAAAACAGATAAGAAAACAAAGTGCAGCTTAAGATCAAGCAAGATACATTAAAATCTAAGCCTGCTTCAGCATACTCTTAGGGAAACCTTCAAGACAACCTTTGGAGAAAGAACTAGAAGACAGGGCTAACCATAAACTTTTCTAGTCTAACTCTACTTAGCATGTAAAGAAAATATCATTCAAGAACTTCCTTTCAAGTTTTTCACATCAAGACATGGACAAACCAACATTCCTTGATAATGTTTATACTTAACTTAAGTCATTCTTAAACACACAATTGGAGGAAAACATAAAGATAAAGCTTATCAGTGAGAGTAGGGTACTTTTAACAGTAAATCCTAGCTCTATATTTTTTGTTCTTTATCAGGGAAAAAGTGAACAAAATGGCATACATGAAAGGAAAACAAATAACAGTAAGAAGTACTTCACCAATAATATAGACCAGGATCCCAAAAATCAGCTTGTATATTGATGTCAATCTAGTTACATACTTCAAGTCCAGTGTTTCAGTACAACAACATCATTTCTTCTCAGCCTAACTCCTTTGATCACACACAGAGCTTCAAGAGCCTCTGAAAAATATTTACATGTAGAAAGTTTCGAGCAACAAGTATTACATCAAAGTCCAGCAACCAACCTATATCTGATCTTCTACAGAAGTATTTATAGAAGAAATGAGGAGGTGGAATGAAAGAAAAGATCTCTAAGTTCAATTAATACAATTTAATGCTTCTCGGCCTTTGAGGGGATCAATAGAGAATTTTTCTGATATTTCTCTATATTAATTGGTTTTCATTAAGATTTTGGCTGCTTGACAGTTTTTGTTGACTTTAAAAATTATTGAGGTGAGTTAGCAATAACTCTGGCTACTTTGAACAAAATATCACTTACTGAAGCAATAAATCTGCCTTCTTCTGATTTATGGAGAGATGCAGGTGGCTCTTGGTAGCTAGAGAGGATTCAATTAGCCTCTGATGCGGCAGTGGAGGCTTCTCGGACTGATAGATTTCCTTGTTTAATCTTAAAACACCTTAAATCTGTCTTTGTTCTGTGTTTTAGGCCTAATTTGGATTAATCTCTGTCTTTAGGTCTTTATCCTTTAACAACTATGGATTAGGCCTTTGATTCTCGAATTGGTGCCTTAATCCCTTTAAACTCTATTTGAAATCATTTAATCTTCATTTCTACTTTGATTTAATCCTTTGACGCTGATACTCTTTGTCTGTTTGATATTCACTGTGTTTTGGTTGTCATGCAGGTGCGCAGAGGTTTTATGACTTCACCAACGCTCATGAAACATAGGTGGAATCATCATTTGAATCTTGTTGATTCACTTTCTTCATGAATAAATGGCCTGGGGATCGCCATCCCTGGATTTTGTTTTATTTTAAAACTGTGAAAAAAACCTTAATATCCTGTAAAAAACACACAAAAGTTAATAAAATCTTGCGAGGATAGGTTTAAACTGGTTTGGAGGTTTTGGGTGCGGGAGCGAATAAGAGCTGTTGGATTAGCATAATCAACAACGAATATTGCTCGATCGAGTCTTTTGGGAGAGATTTGGGTGAAAAGGGAATGGGGGCAATATTAAAACAGGACCGTCTGATCTAAGAGATCGATGGCTAAGATTAAAAGATGAAAAAGTAATTTTAATGAAGGGAAGTGGTATAGCAGAAAAATGACAGTGGTTTTCGCATTGAGTTTGAGTGGTATGCGGTTTTTTGTTTTTGGAATGTGATATAGGTCTGCGTTCGACACGTGGATTTCTAAAACCACCCATATCTCATAAAAGTTGCGCACTGTGGAAAGGGTTCAAAAATTACGCGATATGGATACTGGGCCGCTGGATTGGAGGATCCAGATCCAACGGTGTGGGTTTGAGCATGATGGATGAAGAGCTGCGGGGTAAATTATATGTGGGGTCTAGGCGACGTCAGCAAAATTGGCGTGCAGTGGAGGGGTAAAATAGGCTATCCAATCGTTCAATTTCGATCGGTTAAGATTGAAAAACAAAGCAGATAGGAAGAAATGAAAGGAAATGGAATGGGCAGAAGAATAAGGCCTGATGGCCTTAGATCTTCGAAAATCGATGTTCAGGATTCCTTTTAAACCTTTTTGTCAGGAAACAAGATTTTATAGAAAAGGTTAGGCCTTCAAAGGAAATTGGCAAAGAAATACAAAGGAGAGAGGACCCACCTTTTTATAATGGGCGGAATAAAGGATGAATTCGGGCCGTCAGATTAAGAGCAGATCAACGGCGAAGATCTTGTCACAGGATCACATCAGCGGAGGTCAAAGGGTAAAGTGACAATGAAATGTGCCGATGTGATTGAGCGTGGACTGTTAGATCTACGAGAGATCAATGGTGAAGATTTAATCGACGGGTTTATGTCGGAGGACTTATAGAATGGATGAGCGCAATGCAATGAAGCGTGGACCGTCGGATCTAAGAGAGATCAACAGTTAGGATTGAATAGCATCGGAGAAAAGAGACGGGGCCAAAATACCAAGGCTTTTGATTTTGCGATGCGCAATTAAGCGCTAATCGTCGGATCAGTTTTAGAGATCAACAATGGAGATTTAATTGGCGGGTGCGATGGTAAGGGCTTTTGAGCAGAGCGCTATTTAATCTAAGCCATTGGTTCTTGTGGATTCAATGGCTGAGATCTAATCGGGGCATTGTAATCGGCGAAGGTCAAAGGAACAGGATAAGGGTTTTGTGATTGCCGATTTTACGATGGAGCGAGAGCCGTTGATCTAAAAACTAGATTGACGATGGATATTTAATCATGAAGGAAAAAGACGGAACAATGGGTTTGGAGAATGGAGCGATATGTACTGTTGGATATGGGCGGAGTAGATCAAATCAATGGTGGAGAAACGATCGCAGGATTGCATCGGAGAAAAGGAAAAGAACTAAGAAAAGGGTCAAATGAACGTTTTCGATGCGATTTTAAACTTGTGATGCGACTTAGTTTTGTGATGCGATGAGACGATGGCCGTTGATCTACAAAGTTCGATGGCCCAGATTTATTTAAAACCTTTTCGTCAGGGAATAGAAGAAAAGAAAGGAAAGTCGGTTTTTATGAAATAACAAAGGAAAGTAAGGTTCGGGAAAGATTTTTAAGCCCTTTAGCGCCCGGTTGCAGGGCTTAAGGTCTTATGAGGTGGAGGGTTTACGGAAGTTAAGCCCTCAGGGGATAAAAACCTTTATAATGGAAAAGACTGTTTTTAGGCTTAAAAACAGAGTTTTCGAGGCAAACTAAGGGTTCTGGTAGAGGAAAGAGGGAATTTTAAAACCAAGTAAAGGGGAATAAAAGGTTTTAAAAGGGGTTTTGGTTGATTTGGAAACAAAATGAAGGTATTTTGGAGGATTTTATGGAGGAAAAATGGATGAAAATGGAGTTTATTTATGAGTGGAAGGAGGGGTAAAATGAAGGGAAAAATGGGATTTTAAGCAGTCTTCTTGAGGCAAACAGCAAATTTTTCAGGATTTATGAGGGAAACAGCAATGAAGATTAACTAAAAGATTAGTTATCTTCATAATACTTTAAGAACTCACAATTTGGCCATAAAATTGTTTCTTGAAGGCTTAAAAATGATTTAGCCACAATTTGGTATGACAAATTTTTATAGGTGGCTAACACGGCTCACCCTTTGCCCATCCTACATATATATTTTGGAATGCGATACAACTCCATCATATACCAAAGTATAATACTTTGGGTTATAATTTTTACGTGCCAATGTTTGAAACTTTGGTTTCAAACTATGGTTTAATTTGAATATGCAGACCCAATTAATTAGAATTTGGAATAATTAAATGTAATTTGCATCCAATATATGCTCCACCATATAATGTCAAACCCATAGTTTAATAATATATGTCACTATATATATAAAATTTGAACATTGGCATATACCAAATGCAAACTTTTAAAACCATATCATATGAAATTCGAACTTGAGCTTGGAGAGGGGGTCCACTAGGGGGGACATGTGGCGGTCCCTGGTTGGGTTGTCCTCCCACATAAAGAAAAATGAATTTAACCTTAGGAGAAAAAACTTAAAAAAATTCACTTTCAAACCAAACTAGCGAATCCAGTTGTGACACTTGTCACAATGGCACTGGGAAAAAACTGAAGAATATTCCCTGCATTTTGATTGGGTTTCCATGTCATCAACCTATCATTGTTCTACAATCTTTTAAAAAAAATTGTTTATTCTAAATGACAAGCAGCTGGCTATAACTTCTTCATCCGAACTCAGTTTTTGACGAAACGAGTTGCATTGGATTCCTGGCAATAGGCTAGTCTCTTTCATTCAGTTTTAAATTAATTCTGAGCACTTTAATTTTTTATCTAAATACACTGAGCCTTTGATCAATAAGTCTTAGTGAAGGCCATGAGGTGAGAATGGATAAACACATCATTATGGTATTCACCTAGGAAGACAGAATGGAGGATTGAGTAATCATCTGGCATCCGATACTCTTTGAGGATGTATTAGGGAATCCAAGAAAAGAGTAGTCGTGGAAGGACTGATATTCTTTGAGGGCTAGGAATCCTAGATAAGAATATTCCTGGACATACCCTAATTGAACCCAGGTAGGGTACGATCCAAGAGAGACAATGATGAAGGTGTCTATTCATCATTGGTCTCGCCAACATTGGAGCTCAAATATCTCGTGGAGAGATGGATATGTTAGTTAAGGCCTTGCACTATGACAATGTTGTTTGATATGATGCTATACAGATTGTAGTACCAATCTGATTCTTCTTATGAGATTATTTATATTGAGAGTGACCATGTACCATTATGATTACCTCCCTAGTTAAGAGGGGGTGTTGAAAAGTGTAACTAGATTTGGTCTTCATAATGACATGTAATTATGAATTTATGTAATAAAGAGACAAATATAACAAAATGTATTTTTTAATACTTGCCTCATTGGTTTCATGAGAAAGGATTTTTTATTATAGGTCAAATACTTCTTCTTGATGTCTTTAGGAGTTTTTCATCTTGTCATAAATATAATTTAGAGTCACATATATGAAGTGATGTTAGACTTGTAAAGGGAAAAATTATTGATGTAATTGTATGCTCCAATACCTTTCCACCTAGCCTCTTGAAGTCGACTTAATATATGATGGAAGGATCTCCTTGGTAAAGTCAACCAAATATCGGATCATCATGTCATCCTAGAATAGTGGAGACAACCTTTATAAATAACGAGACTACAGCCTCATTTGGATATAAGAAATTTGGATTTGGTCTGAGATAAAAGTGTGAGTTAAGGGTATTTTTTTGGTGCTAAATAGAAGGTTAAAAAATGAAGGAGAGAAGGGCTTATCTAGCCATGTCTTAAGTCTATATCTACCTCGCATACTTCAATTAGGTCGAGGGCTACCTCATTGTGGGAAAAGGTCTCCTATACAGTACGAGAAAACTTCTCCTATACAATGTGATAAAATGTAACTATACAATGAAGAATAAGGAAACTAGGCAAGGGATAAAGGAAGGTTGCAATATGTGAAAAGGAGGGACTCGGTCTTGACTCGTCACATTTTGGATATTTATGAATAGTAAAGAGGATACACATAGTGTAAGGAAGCGACATTACACCGAGAGAAAATCTCGGTCTTGGGCATCAAGGGTGCTAAAAGGAAGGTCGAGGATAAGTCTCCAGGAGGTCGAGGATCAATATAAGGACGGAAGAGAAGGAGCACATCATTTGGGACTAGTAAACAATTTTTTCCTAGTACTGATGCAATACAGTGTAGAAAAGAATATCAACATAATGAGATAATAAAAGCAAGTGAGAAGGGTCTTGGAGGCATACTAGTGTCAAGGGTCATTTTCATGGTCTTGGTACTTGTCAATTGAAGATCTAGAAGAACAATTATTATCAAGTTTTCCTCTCCAGGAGGGAGAGGTTTTGGCCCTAGCTTGAAAACCTAAATATTATGTCTCTTGTGCATTTGATAATTAAATTTATGAAGAACATAATAATCTAATGAAGATAAGATCTAAGTGAAAGAATCATAATGAAATCACAAGTGATTATCAAGAAGAGAAATTTTAATAAAAGCCCTAATTTCTGAACACAACCGATACAAATCCCTTGTAAACTCACTAACTCGCCATTCAGAGCATAGATAGCCCAAGCTATAGAGGAAAGGTTCTAAGTACTATGACTAGCACCATTAGCATAACCAACATATAGTTGAAGTTATGTTGACATCTACAAACTAAATGTAAAGCAATATTAACAGAGACGGTAGGAAACTTTGAAGGGAAAACACTGAAAACACACTCAACACACCTATAGATAGTATGAACACAGTGAAGAATGCAAAAATAACGTAAGCATAGATTTTTTTTTGGTACAAACCATTTATGGGTCGCACCAATGGAACTCCCTCTAAATAAATAATATCGTAGGCCCCTTTAGCAAGTACATGTTTAATAATGTATGGGCCTAGCCACATTGGCTCAAACTTCCCAGACCCTAACTTATCAGACTTTTGATCATACAACTGGACAAGGTCACCTTCTGAGAAGGCACGAGGCTTAGCATTTTTATCGTATTTCACCTTAATGCATTTCTTATGGGCTTCATTGGCCATTGTGACATCACGCTGAGTTTCATCTAAATGTGTCAAATGCAAGAGATGCTCTTCTTCTGCAAAAGTGGCAGGGAGGAGTTTGTCAGGAAGTTTCAAAGATGGAATTCCACACTCGATAGGAAGGATTTCTTCTAGAAAATAAACCAATTGAAATGGTGTGAATATTGTAGTAGTCTAGGAAAAGGTTTGATATGCCTACAAGGATGCGTAAAGGATAAGATTTTTTGGCGAGAAGTCAGGTCTCGCGGACAAGACCCAGGTTCAAGAGTGGTGGCCAACAAAGGGGTCCGGTGTAGTCTAGGAACACGTTGGCATTTTCACCCTGCTCTGGGGAGTAGTGCGTCTCACCCGAGGCGTGCCGCAACCACATGCAGAAGGGGATGAGATCAATGGCAAGGAACACACCCGCAACTAAGGAAGAATAGCGCATCCATTGCACATACAGAGTTATATATACGCAAGATCATTTAATAAGCATTCAGACATTCACAAATAAAATTTTAAACCAATATAAGCACGTTACAATCACATAGACATCTTATTGAGATAGCAACCTTCCATTATATTAATCTCTTGGCAGAACATAGGATTACATGGCATTCTCGCTGATGGCTTACAAATCTGATACAGACGGATTTCAGAACAGAAAGGTAGAATAGAGAAGATAGAGAGCCATAGGGAGGACATGCATGGTTCCTCTGCAGCTGCTCTGTGCATCTTTTCCTGTCTCGAGCCTTTTCAACCTCTCTCTCTCTAGCCTCTTCGTCTCAGTCGGGTGACTGTTATGTATTCACCCGCTCTTGCGACTATCAGTTCCTCTGTGGCTCTACTTCGGCTTCTCCCGGCTTCTCTCCTGTTATCTTCGTGCTCTACTTCATGTCGTCTGTTGTGTGTTTCTCTCATCTGCACTTGTCCCTATTCTATCTCCAGCTATCGCATGCTTCCGTGCCACCTTGGTAGCTCCGCGACTCCTGGTAGTTGCAGCGTGATCGCCGTTGCCATGTGTCTTCATTCCGCAACTCAAAAAGGGTCAAAAATTCAAAATGTCTTAGCCAAGATTTCAAAACTAAACAAAAACAAGGGCCCCAACAGGCCCCGACCACAATTCTTTGACTCGTCTCCGAGTCAATCACAAATAACAGTCTCCACTTCCATTGCCCCGCTGGCACCCGTGCTCTGTTCTGCTGTGCCTTCACCCTGCACCCTTTCCTGCTGTGCTCCGCCATCTGGTTGTTCAAACAAGGGCCCCAACTCTGGGACCCGGCGGAGCGCTGTATCTCTAAGCTCGGTGAAGTCTGCCACCGCTTGCTGCCATTCATGCACAAGCAAGTCAGCTTCTTGAGAGATCTGGGTGGCGATGGCCTCGTCTATAGTCGTCGGGGCAGCCCCGAACAGCGTGGCAAGCTGGGCTTCAGCCTTGGCATCCAGCTATTGTATGGAGTCGTCACGGGCTCGGATGGGCGGACGAATTTCCCGGATGACGTGTTTGGCCGCTGCTGAGTCGGCCTCAGTCTGTTGGAATTGGAGTTCAAGCTCGTCCGCCTGGGCGTAGAGCTGATCTAACCGTGCTGGGTCCGCAGTCGCCTGAATGTCACGGGAAATTTGTTGCAGCTGGGTAGCGATAAGCTGCGTCTTGACAGTTAGAGCGAGTGAGCACTTCTGCAGACTTCGCAGAAGGGCGGAAGCCGCGGCCGCAGTGGAATGGAGAGTTGCTTGCATACTAACTGCCTGAGTCTGCTTGGCAGTCACCTGTTCTGAATGGACACTCGGTGGATCTAGAAGGGTAGGCCATGCGGCTAACACTGCTTGGAGTTCCTGGTTCTCCCTGAAAACCTCAGTGAAAACAGTCCTGATGTGGTGAGCCTGGATTGCTATACTGTCCTCCGCTATAAGGACAAGTTGTACAATATATTTCTACTCTATATGTTAGTGAGATTCATATAGAACATTAAATAAATCATCATGAATGCTTGTATAACAAATATTCTTCATACATTAAAGCATACACCAACACGTTTACTTCGGGAACAGCATGATACTTCTGTATTATAAAAATAGTACGTACAAAAATAAGTGGAGAGATCACCTGATCCTTCCAAGGCCTTCGCAGACCGTCGTCCGGATCCGTCCAGCCCTTGCCTCGCTAAGACTCCTTCCAAACTGGTGCATACGAGATAACATATAAAGGGATGTGTATCTCAAGGAAACAAGGGTTTCCTACAATGAACTGGGAAAGTGCAGGAGGCACGGGGAATCGGACTTGGATAGGGAATACCAAAAGACTATAATATCAATACTTCTCTCTCTCCCTTAGGCCATACACATGAGGGCTTTTTATAGTCCCTCCAAGTAGTTTCAGCAGTTGGAAACAGTTGGCCACGGGCTGGGGTGGTTGAACTACCTGAGTAACCATCAACCCAGCGCGAAATTAGGGATTTTTATATATTTTTTAATCATTAAAATGGCATACGCGGAAAGTCTAGCTGTACTCG